>CM038223.1:18157470-18409063 GCA_021442155.1 Cymbidium sinense
CTAAACACACCATAAAATCCAAGCTATTATATGAATAATTTGGACTTAGTACCCCGCACATGGGTAACTAAACCCACCTGTCCTAATTTGGGTTATAATTAGGGGTATAAGTAACCTGCACAACAAAAGTATTTATATTTTTATTACAGCTTAAGCACAACTCTCTATAAAAAACATGATTAGGCTAATGTCTAACATCCGGTATGCACATACACCCTAACATCCGTCTACCACCATATCATAAAACAAGCATATATCAAACCATGCTGCCACGACATAAGGCTAGAAATGGTGCCTAATGTGTGTGCATTAAGGCTTGTGTGGTATGTCCTAACTAGGCTTTAGAGTTGTAATTTTACTAAGTGTGAAAGATTTAATTTATAAAGGGTTGATTTCTCTTTAAGTGATTTAATTGATTTGAAGATTTTACTTAGTATTTTCTTTTGTTTCATATGGATTACACTTAACAACTAAGTGTTATAAGAGAAGAAAGAGGGATCTCTTTCATCCCTACCTTAAGTCACTTCTAAAGCAAGTTAATTAGCTTGATTCTCTTTAGTGAATGGCTTATTACATGTTTTAATCAACCCTAAATTTAGGTTCACTCTAAATGACCTTATTCAATAAAGGCATCTTAAGATTAATTATAATGAATTACTATCACATAACACATATTTATTCATTTCTTTCCATCATGTATATCATGCATATGATTAAATCCTAACATATACATACAATGTATGTCTTAATACACTTAAATGATGAAGGCAAATAAGTGTATTTGGAATTTAAATATTTCATTTGATTGAATTATGAATGCATGCCTTTTTTTAATAGAAAAAGGGATTTTTATCCATTAGCTAAGTACACATTCACATGTATAAAAGTTTTAAGTGAGTATGTCATCGCCATTGTTCTACACTAGGAGCCTAAGGTACAAGACTTATTTGGTGCTACTTAAAGCCTCGCAGCCCCGGGATGTCCATACTAATATATCACTTTTCTTATATGCATATGGATGTATAAGTAACTATAAGAATAGGAAAACCCATGCAAAAGTTGTATTTAATTTATTTGATTTATGATTTTTTTATTTGGTCATAGCATATATACATATGTATAAGAGTTTTAAGTAGGTACGATGTCATTGTTCTACACCACGGGCGTAAGGTACAAGACCTACTTGGGGCTATTTAAAGCCTCAGACCGGGATGTCCAGACTAATATCACTTTTCTTATATACATATGAATGTACAAAAAGAGCCACAAGAATGAGAAGTCATATAAGAAGTCATATTTGATTTGATATATAATTTACATATGTGATATGAAATTCTTCCTAAGCCTTAGGATGGAGATACATAGGAGTAGATTTAGACAAATGTTGTGTTCTTTTCAAATGAACTATACATTTGTAAATCCCATGTAAATTCATATAAGGCAAGGAAAGAAAGCTTCATATTACATATCTTAGATTATGAACACATGCAAACTTATATATACTTGTAATTAACATCACTCCATATATTATAATTGATTTTATGGGCTTTTGAAGATAACTTTTGATTTAATAGTAATAATAGCCACACTTATTTTAATTTAAATCAACATATGCAATTTGACATAAAAGAAACCATTTCATTTAGTTAATTTTAAAAGAATTGAATGCATGATTACGATGGCAAATAGCATTTAACATGATTGGAAAGAAATAAATAAATATAAGCATATGATCTCATTCATTCCAATTAATTCATAAATACAATCATACTAAATAAAGCTATTTAAAATAAACCAAAGTTCTTTGATGACATTTTTGATTTGATTTAGGAAATATAAAAGGGGTTTGCTAATCCTAATCCCATTCCCCATGTGTGAGTTAATTTGGTTTAATGAAGAATAATTAGGTTGATTTTATGTCTTGACTAGGTTAGGGTATGAATTAAGCCAACTAATTAACCCTTATCTACATCACCTTAAGTTAATTAACTAATTAATAATGAGCCAATATGATATGCAACCACATGAAAAGTAAATTTGCAATGCTCCTAAGAAATGAAAGGGGCCTAATGCAATTGGCTCATGATTAATAGTTAATTAGGCTTAAGGGATCTCACTTAACTACTTTTATGATTTTCTCACACATGTGAGCAAATCATAATTTCATTATCTCTCACTTTGGGGTTATTGAACACTCAAAGAGCTGCCCAAGATTAATTAAATGTTGCTTAGATGTGAATGAATGGATTTTAAATTAAGTTAAGTAATCTTATTAATCCATTTGATTAAGCATGTTCAATTAATGAAATGAAATTAACTTATGAAAGAGATCAAGAAAGAGGTCTTGATCTCAACCCCCAAGTCCCATATTTGATCATTTAAGCTCTCATTTTTATCTTGGAGATTAATTAATTAATTAAACAAATAATTATCTCATTAATCATTATCTAATCAAATTCCAAAAAGTGAAGAAAACTTAGGAAATGAATTAGGAAAAATATCCCAATCACATCCCAAGCTCCCTTACTATTCAACAGAGGTAATTAGGCTTAAAGAATTAATTAAACCATTGTTCATTCACTAATTCACTAATTAAATTAAGAAAGTGGTTAAGGCTTAATCAATTAATTTTTCCTAATTAAACAACAAATATAAATCCCAAGAAATAAGGGACGGAGGTCATCCTCCTAAACATCCATAGAAAGTTGGAGATCAATTGGGTGATTAATTAAGGAATAATGAAGTTAATTATATTTCTAATTAAATCTTAATTAAGCCAAAATCACTATTCAAAATCAATTAATAATAATTTTCTTAGAGTCTACTCTGAAATATCTTTAAAATGAGCCTAAGTTTGTATTTTTTTTGGATTTTTCTAAGATGAGTTATGATTTTTAGAAGTTTCAGCATTAAAAGTGGATTAATTAGGCTTAATTAAAGCCTTAATCCCATCGGGCCACGTGATGCGGCATGCTTTCCATGTGGCGTGATGGGATTGGCTATTTAAGTTATTACATCCACTTACTTATGCGTGACGCGTAACTCGTGGACCGTCCTATCTAAGATCGGACGACCCGCGATCAGTCTGATTTAGAAGGGAATTAAAGGAACTGACGTGGGATCTAATCAGAGCCATTCATTTCGATTACATGGAACGGATGGCTCATGATCTAACCCATTCACGAGCGGTGAAAGACGGATGTTGTTCATCTTTCCCCGTTCGATACAAGCTCACCCAAGCTCGGATTGCCTCCAAATCGATCCCACACCTTCGACGAGGGGAGGTGCACACATCTAATGGTCAAAAACTCATGACATTCAAATTTACTTCACAAATGACTAATTTATTTTCCATACAAGGCTCGATTTAGAAAATTACCTCACTAGAGCTAATGTCTGGTGGTGGGATCGACGGAGGTAGCTTTGCCTAGTAGAGGCGAGGACTGAGAAGCTTTGAGCTTGATTTGGGGTAGAGTGCTCGGTCGACCAATCCACATACGTAAAGGCTTTGGCTCTGATCAAACTCCTATCTCTAGTGCTAGGGAAGTCTTGGAGATGATTCAGTTGGCTTCGATGAAGTACGAGGATGGTGTGGGTGCAAGGTATTGAAGTTTGATTGAGTGGAGAGGGAGTATTGATCAGGAAGGTGGTGTCCTATTTTGGCTTTGCTCGGGGAAGAGGAATACCGATTGAGGGAGCTCAGGGAGTGTTTGGAATTGCTCTGAAGGGTTTCAGAATTGGCTTAGGGACTCACACGATGCTGAATGACTCCTTTCCCACTCGAATTAGGGGAGTATTGGCCGAAAACATGCGTGAAGGATGGATGGGATGGGTTGGCTTGTTTCAGCTGGCAGCCCTCCGTCAGGGCACCAGAGAGGTCATGTCCAACTCCACGTAGCTCGACTTGAGTGGAGGGAGAGATGGGAGGAGCCTCTAAGGCTAGTGTGCAAAGTTCCCTTTTGGTTTGTCCAAAGGGTGCTCGGTTTGGCTTGAGTGAGGATGAGTTCAACTCCCATTGGTCCTTGGCCGACCTAGAGTGGGTTAGGTGAGCTAGGTGGGATAGGTGGAGCCTCACTTGAGTGCTTGGAGGCTGCCATGGCGATGGGGAAGTCAACTTTTCTTGCTAGCATGAAGATCCAATGGAAAGAGGGTTTATCTAATGGATAATCCCCTTGGTGGAGTCCACTATGGATTTGGGATAATTTGGGAATGAATTAGGACATGTTGGGTTGGATTTGACCAAGTCCTAGGGTCCCATGAGTTGGTTTAGGGTGATTTGGCTTCATGTGGTCAAAATGAGTTCATTTGGGTTAGGTAGGGTTGGGTTGACTAATTGGTCAAATTGGGTCAAACCAAGGCTTAGGTTAGGTTCAAATGATGATTTGGGATGTTTTGGTTCAATTAATTTGGATTGGTTTGGCCTAGGTTTGGATTGGACTCATTTGGATTCAAAAGGGTCAAATTGGTCAAGTTGATCAATTTGACCAAATTGGTTGGGTTAGGTGTTGAATCAAGTTCAATTTGTTGATTGAAAGTAATTGTAGGCTTTGGTTTGGTTTAATTTGGATTTAATTTGAATTTTGGCCAATTTGACCCTTTAGGTCAATTTGGGCTAGGTTAGGTCAAGTTGCCAATTGGTCAACTTGGGCTCAATTATGACTTTGGTCAAGTTCAACAAGTGATTTGGAATGAACTTGGGTCATTGGTTGCAATCAATTTGGATCAAATCATGATTTGACCCATTTTAGCTTTTTAGGCCAATTTGGGTCAACCTAGGTCAAATGACCAATTAGGCTTGATTTGGCTCAAGTTAGGGTTTCTTCATGTTCAATCATTGATTATGAGTTGGTTTGAATCAATGGTTTCAATTAATTTGGCATATGATAAATTTTGGCTAGTTTGGGTTTCATTTGGGCTAAATGTTGACTTTATCAAAGGCTAGGTTTGACTTGGTTTGACTCAATTCAAGGCAATTGATCACCCTAGGGTCATTGTTGGTTATGTTGTGAGGTTTAGATAGGCTTAGTTCAATCCAATTTGGGTTGAATTAGAACTTGGCTCAAAAAGGTCCTTTAGGTGACTTTGGGTCAAGTGAGCCTAAATGGGTCAATTGGCTTAATCATGACTTGATTCAAATTTAGTTGAACTCACATATGAGCCTAGGATTGAAATATAAATCCAATTACAAGTGGTTTGAAGCCATATGAATTTTGGTTCATATGATAATTTCAAGTCAAAATAGGTCAACATGAGCTTGATTTGGGTTAACTTGTGTTTGGTTTGACAATTGTGGTTTATGTTTACATTTGAGTCAATGAATGTTGGAATGATTGAATCATGAAGAAATTCATAAGTTTTGAATTGATTTGGGTATCATTTAACCAAGTTCAAGAATTTAGCTAAAAGGGTTCAAATTGAGAATTTGATTTGATTTAGGCTTGGTTTTGATCATTTGAATTTATATTTCATTTATATTTGTGAATATAAATTAAGATATAAATGGGTTATGAGAAAATCACTTGAGTGTGAAGTGATTTGGAAGCAAATTTGACCAAATCTAGGAATGTAGGTTAACAGGGTTTAACTTGGGAATTGATTTAGTTTGATTTATTTTTGGTTTGATTTGAATGGTTTGAATTTGGATTTCATTTATATTTGTGAATATAAATGAATGAATGATTGATTTATAAAGAGACCAAATTTGGGTTAGTTTGAAGGAGTTTGGGCTAAGCATATGAAGGTGGTTCATATGGCTTAGAAAGGATTTTGGTTTTAGAGCTTAATCATGGGTTTCAATTATTTGAAGTTGGATTTAATTTGGAATTTAGATTGGGATTTGATTTGTGATTGAATTTGATAATTGAGAAAATCAATTGAATTGGAGTTGATTTGAATTTGATTAAGGCTAAGTCCATAAGATAAAGTCAAAGGGCTTAGGAAGGGATTTGGAATTTGAATTTAATCATGGGTTTCAATCATTTGGCGTTGGATTTGATTTGAAATCTTGGATTTGATTTTGAGGTTTGGTTTGGAATAAGGAAGCAAGAATTGGGTTTAGGCTATAGGGTAGGCAAGTCCTCCTAAATTGTAAGGCGCAACCTATTCCTATGGCTAACTCTTCTAAGTCTCTAGGGTTAGGTTAAGTGTTCACCTAATCACTAGAAGTGTCTTAAGACTAAGGATCTAAGTGTCTACAATAGTCCTAGATCTATGATGAGAAGTTGAGAACTCACTCCAAAAGTGAGTTAACACCCATAATAGGCATTACCCTAGTGAAAGTGCAATGGACCTCCTTATAGAAGATTGTGTTTGCAGTCTCAGATTGAGATCCTTCAACTTTTATGAGAAACTTAACATCTAGTACTAGCAAAAAATGAGGAAACTCATGTCCCTGAGGATTGATTATTGGTCAAGGGAATTCAACACAAGAATGCTCATATAAGACATCCCTACTATTAGGATGAAGTTCCCCAATGCCATAACATGATGTATGGCTTCTCAACATAACTAATTCTACCCATCTGTAGCCTAACTAGTTCAAATCCATCGACATTTATTGAGGACATGGCTTAGCCTCGCCATGCTGACACCCCTATTACATACGAGAAGAGTTTCCCTTAATGGCTAGGAACCATCCTTCTTCCCAGCATGACTCTTTAAAGTCATCACTCATCTAACTAAAGCAATCTTTTAAACCCTATTCTTACGTGCTTTAAGCTTCAAACACCAACTTCTTATGAGAAATTTAAATCTTATAATTACATCAACCAATATAGAACCATCATGAACATTCAATGAGTAACTAATGCACTCCTTTATCAAGTCTTTCCTACCACATTATTGATGAACTAACTGCTTTTTGTGGAGCGTTCACTAAAACAAATTGATTGTCAAACCCTCCTTCTATTCAAGGAATTTGTCAAAATGTGAGAGAGTTGCATAAAGTGTACTTTAAGAGTCTCCTAAACCCACTAAATACTAAGGTTGGACCCCAAATTATTTAGAGGGATCTTCCTCAAAAGGCTATTTCTTTGCCTTTCTACTCATCACTAATGTGTGATATAGTTCACACATGTTGATTTAACCCACCATGACCATATCGATGAAGTCACTTCTCACCATATTAAGATGCATCAAATCATCCACAATGTTCAAAAGAATAACATTTAGGATGATAGCATCTCTAGCTTAGATCTATTTGTAGAATTTTACACCTATAATATACATAACAAGTTGTTGTTATATACATAGAATTTTAATATGAATTTATATGATTCTAAAATTATATAAGATGAATTTTAATACCTCTCGTTATGAAATTAGTTGCCAGTAGTATTGGGTCATTCTAAATCTTTATAACTTGAATGAGTACCAGCTTCTCTCTTTAAAATGATCTTCAAAATCATAAATATTATTGCTTGCTAGAAAACCAGTTGTAATAGAATAAAACTTCACGCCTTAGCTTGTATGGAAACCCAGCACACAGATAAATAGTTGAAAAGAGAATAAGAAACTCCAAAAATTTTATATGGAACCCCCAAAAAAAAAAAAAAAGAGGGAAAAATCAGTCCTTACCTAGTAAAATACTCAACTATATATCTTTTTGGAGTACAAAGTTTAAGTCTTCGATAATGAGATTACAAGATTGTATAAGAAATCTAATAATGGGAATTCCGAATTAGATAGGGCAGCCTATGCGGGCTATAAATGGTGGCACCAATGATAATGGCGTGATCAATGACAATGGTGATGACGAACTTCAAACTTCAATCTCTCTCTCTCAGCATTCTCCCAAGTTCTCTTCTAGTTATCTTCCTCCTTCATGACAAAAATAGGGTCCTATCTATAGGATTCTGAGAGGGACATCTTGGTCATTGTAACTAAAGTCCCAAAACACTCCATCAGACAATGTATATCGATTCATTTGATCATAGATAGTTTTTTGGTGATTTGACTATTCAAATGATCTTTGATTTGAGTTACCTTAAGCTCATTGGATTCTTATTGTCAAGCGCCAATTGACTATAAGAATGTCAAATTTGGAAGTCATTTAATCATCCGTTGTTTCAAGTTTTTATATGTTGTTTTGAGCTTGAATTGAGCTCATTTTCGATTTGACCCGACATAGAGTTATTGGATTCATCTCATTGAGTCATTTGATTTGATTGTACACATTCTTTAACTTAATATTAGGTGCTTGATTTATAAATTTTAAAGGGATATATTATTTTATTTTTTGGATGGTAAAACTTATTTCATCTAAAATATATTAAAAATAAAATCCTAGCTAAAATTATTATGAATATATATATATATATATATATATATATATATATATTATTGTATTATTTATTTATTAATAAAATCACTTTGGCATTTGGTTTGAAAGAGGGGAGAGAGGAGAGAGAGGAGAGAGAGGAGAGAGGAGAGAGGAGGAGATGGAAAGATCTTTTTTTAATGAAGAATATAAATAATTTTTTTTTAATGAGTAATGTGAAGAGCTTTTTTTAATGAGGAATGTCAAGAATTTTTTTATTTAAAATATGAATAACTTATCTTCTCTTTTTTTAGGAAGATGAAAAGTTATATACATATATATATATATATATATATATATATATATATATATATATATATACATATATATATATATATATATATATATATATATATATATATTTTTTGTTTTATTATTTTTAAAAGAAGATGAATGGGTTTTATTATTTTTTTATTTTTAATATTTTTAAAGAATTTAAAGAGTCAATTTTCAAGTATAAATACCTCTAAGGGATGGGAAAAATCATATCTCTTCTTTTCTCCACCTCCATTGATCATTGTGTGTCACCCCAGATCTAGTTCTCAGATCTGGTTTGGCCGACTTGGTTGGGTACGTGTCCCAAATCTAGGCTCCAATGTACTTTCAAGTTCTTCCAACTTTCTCTAAATCCTGGAATCCTCAACTGACCTTTATGATGGTACACAACCCCCTCGTAGGCTCCAGTTCTCCCTAGTCCCGGGGTTTAAAATTGATCTGGTTAGGCGGTGTGTATCCCAAATTCAAGCTCTAGTGTGCTTTTAGGTTCTTCCAACTTTCTCTAAATCCTAGAATCCTCCACTGACCTTTATAATGGTGTGCGACCCCCTCTGCATGCTCCAGGTTGCCCATCGAGGTTTGAAATTGACTAGTGGCGTATCCTAAATTCAAGCTCCAGGTGTGCTTTCCGGGTTCATCAAACTTAAATCTTGAGTTCTCCACTAACTTGTATAATTTGTGACCCCCCCCCTCTAATTCTCCTAGTCGGGGTTTGAAACAGTTAGGTAGGGGTATCCCAATTGGCTCAGTGAGCTTTGTTCCTCCAACTTTCTCCAAATCATGGAGTTCTCCAGTTGTATAACAATGTGACCTCCATCACAGCTTCAATTTTCCTCGATCTCAAGGTTTGAAACTAACCTTTAGTTATTCAAATTCAGCTCAGATTATCTTTTATGGTTGTTAAGGCCTTTTAAGAAGTATATATTTTTTTGTAAAATTTTTGCCACCCCACACACAAAGTAATCATATATCCATTTTCAGACCTTGACTTGAAAGGATTATAATTTATGTATTTTTTCATGATATTTTTTTATACATGTATCTTTTGAGGCAATTGATCATCCTAGACTGGTTGTTGGTTATGTTGTGAGGTTTATATGGGCTTAGTTCAATCCAATTTGGGTTGGATTAGAACTTGGTTCAAAAAGGTCCTTTAGGTCACTTTGGGTCAAGTGAGCCTAAATGGGTCAATTAACTTGATCATGGCTTGATTCAAGTTTAGTTAAACTCACATGAGCATAGGATTGAAATATAAATTCAATTTCAATTGGTTTGGAGCCACATGGACTTGACTTGGGTTGACTTGGGTTTGGTATGATAATGGTGGTTTATGTTTATATTTGAGTCAATGATTGTAAGAATGATTGAATCAGGAAGAAACCCATGAGTTTTAAATTGATTTGGGTATCATTAAGCCAAGTTCAAGAACTTGGCTAATAGGGCTAAAATCGGGAATTTGATTTGATTTTGATTTGGTTTTGACCATTGGAATTTATGTTTTATTTTTTATTTGTGAATATAAATGAAGATATAAATGGGTTATGAGAAAGTCACGTGAGTTTGGAAGCAAATTTGACCAAATCTAAGGATATAGGTCAAAAGGGCTTGACTTATTGATTGATTTGATTTATTTTTTGTCATTGGAGTGTTTCATTTATATTTATGGATATAAATGAAGGAATAGTTGATTTATAAAGAAATCAATCAAGCTTGGGTTGATTTGTATCAAGATTTGATTAAGCTTATGGAGGTGGGTCCATATGGCTTCAGAAGAGATTTTGGAGTTTGGATTTAGTCATGGACTTCAATCATTTGAAGTTGGATTTAATTTTGGAATTTGAATTTGAATTTGAGGTTTGGTTTGAAAGAAGGAAGCAAGGATTGGGTTTAGGCTATATGGAAGGCAATTCCTTCTAAATCCCTAAGGCATAACCTATTCTTATGGCTAACTCTTATAAGTCTCTAGTGGTTAAGTATTCACTAATCACTAAAAGTGTCTTATAAAACTATTGTCTATAAGAGTCCTAGATTTATGATGAGGAAGTTGAGAGCTCACTCCAAAAGTGAGGTTAACAGATTACAAGATTGTAAGAAATCCTAATAATGGGAATTCAAGAATTATGTTACAATTATGTGGCGGGTTGTGGGTGGTGGCGACAAATAATAATAAACGATGGTGACAACGGTAGTGATGAACTTCAAACTTCTAGTTCTCTCTCGCCTTTCTCCCAAGTTTGCTTAGCTCCTTCCCTCCATCTTGACAAGAATGGGGTCCTATTTATAGGATTCTGAGAGGTGCATTTTGGTCATTATAGCCAACATCCCAAAACACTCCATCGGACAGTTTATATTGATTCATTTGATCATAGATAGTTTTTCGGTGATTTGACCATTCAAACGATCATTGATTTGAGTGAAATTAAACTCGTTGGATTTTTCTTGTCGAGCCGCTCAAATAAGAATGCCAAATTTGGAAGTCATTTGATCATCCAATCAATATTTCTAAGTTATCATATGTAGCTTTTGAGCTTGATTTGAGCTCATCTCGATGATTCTAGTGTTATTGGATTCATCTCACTAAGTCATTTGATTTGATTGTACACATGTTTTAACTAAATATTCATGCTTGATTTATAAATTCTAAAGGGATATATCAAATATGACCCTTATTCAATCCATTACATCCAACCTTGTTTTCGAGTCAAACTCATCCTAAGTAGCATTCTCTATATTAAATTTTGTGATAATCATTTACTCATATTTTTTGCATAATAATTCTTGTGTGCTAGAAAACCAGTTGTGGTAGAATAAAAGTTTACGTCTTAGCCTTGTTGAGAAATCCAGTACACACACACAAATTTGAATAGAGAACAAGAACTCCAGGATTTTTACGTGGAAAAATCTCAGAAAGAGGGGGAAAAATCACGGAGCCTAGCCTAGTAAAAATTTTCTACTATATATCTGCTTTGGAGTACAAAGTTTAACTTTTCCTGATAACGAGATTACATAGATGAATGTGAGAAAGAAGTCTGACAATGGGAATTCAGAATCGGTATGGTTATCGCAATAGTTAAATACGATTGTTGGCGTTCAATAATCGAGCGGTGGTGGCGGCGGTGACGGCGATGGTGATCCGTGATCGATGGCGGCGATGGCGGCGGTGGTGGTGGCGCTGATGGTGATATGGCGGTGATCGGTAGTGACCCCGGCGGCGATCAACAACCGGGTGGCGATTATGGAGGTTCTTCAAGCCTCGAGAGTCTCTTCTTGGGCTCCTCTCATGTGAAAAATGAAATATTTATAGATTATGGGAGTGGCACACTCTATAAATAAACAAAATCCAAACCACTTCATGGGAAAATGATTTTTTCGATCATCTGATGTATTTTAAATATTTGAATGCTAAAATGAAGTTAGAATTACGAAATCTTAGACTTGTTAGATCCGGCTCGTCAAGACGCTCAATTTGACTATAAGCACTCCATATTTAGAAGCTATTTAGGGATTCAAATGATTTCCCAAAGTTTTCAATGATATTTTAAATATTTGATCTCGGTTAGTCTCGACTCAAGATCAAATTGCTTTCGATGTCAAGATTAGGTGCTTCAACTAGAGTTTTCATACCAATTATGAATTTAAATATCAATATATAATAAAATATAATATATTTGCTTCATTTTAAATTTTAAGCTTGCATTAACAACTTGTGAACAAGTGTGCTATAGTAACCCTTTCTTTGAAATGGAAAATAAAATTAATTGATAATTAAATAAATATATATATATTAAGTAAATTAATTTACATTGCTTGTAATTTGATTTAGTAGAATTTCAAATTTATTTTAAGAATTAATTATTTAATTCACTAAATATTATTGAGACTTTTATCAAGCTTTGTATCTTACATTAATCAAGCATTAAATCGAAGGCGTTAAATAGAGCTCTTAACGAGCAAGTTCATTACCTTTATATAATTTTGTTAGTGATCATAAAAGAATTGATCAACAATCTTCAAGGGCAAAATTTTTAAAAGGCTTAAAGCTAGTCTTAATTAGCAATTAGGCAAAAAAAAAATTAATAAAATAGTCTAGTCATAAAAGAATTGATCAAATCTTCAAGGGCAAAATTTTAAAAGGCTTAAAGGTAATCTTAATTAGCAATTTTAAAAAATAAAATTAACAAAATAGTCTAGTGGTTGAACGGACGGACATCCATGACATCCACGTCATGACTGGCTCTTTTTTATTTCATTTTTTAAAAAATTGGGACAGCTTTCATATTTTGTGCGTATCACAGTCATACGGAGTCGGAATCGAGCTAACTTAATATCGTTGGAATCGTAACGAAATTTTCTACAACTTTAATGTTGGTCAAAATTTACGATTATTATACAACAATTTTACTAATGTACAAAAGAAATTTATTTTTTTTTGTTCTGTTAATTATAGCACAATTATTCTAATTTTTTTATATTAACTGTTAATATAATTATGTAACTTTCTTTCTCTACTATAAATGTTAATTATGGCATGATTAGTTAAAAAATACATTTTAATCTCTTTAAGGATGATGTTATAATAACGTAAATAATTAATCTTTAAGGATTAATAAGATAAAGATGTTATGTATAAAAGATCATTGAAGTAAGAGAGACTAAAATATTTTTTATTTCTTGTTATACCACGTGTATATATATATATATATATATATATATATATTTTATGAGATGATATATGAAGGCTGCTCCAAAAACGAAAATACTCCAAAGTTTATTTCGGCAACAATTTTGAGTGCATTAGAAAGCTATTATGTCGAATCGTAAATTTCAACCAACATAAAGTTGTAGAAAATTTTTTATTTGATTAATGATACCAAGCTCACGATTGACACCGTATGACTCGATAAGTCTGATTTGGCGATTCTAAATTTCGCTCGATAGCTTTTTGCATTTAAAAAACTATCACAATCGTAAATTTTGACCAACATGAAAGTTGTAGAAAATTTTGTTACGATTCCAACGATACTAAGTTCGCTCGATTAGATATGACTTACGCAAAAATGAAGGCAATTTTAAAACTAAAATAAAAAGAAACGGACGGCGATGACATGGATGCCACGTTGGCGCCAGTCGTCCATTCAATGGACGACTAGACCTATTTTGTTAAATTTTTTTTTCGTGCCTAAATTGCTAATTAAGATTAGCAGTATGTCTTATTTAAAAAATTTGTCAAACTTGTTTATTTATGAATAGGACGTTTATAAGAATTTTCAAGTTTATTGATTTGTTAATCGAATGAATATGAAGGATTTTCTTATCAAACCGTGTTATGTGTTGCTTATTGAATATTCAATTCATTTGCATTTTATTAAAAATTTAGAAAAAATCACAGATATATAAATAATGAATTAATTAATCTATATCATACATAAAAATAATTTGTTTTTTAAATATAAAAAAACTAAATTCATGAAACTCGGCAGGAAAGCTCCACTATGCAGAAATTGGTCAACGGTCATGCTTCTTCTACCTTCACCTTTTAAAAATCTCTATTTTGGATAATTGGAAGTCAAAATTTTTCTCCAACTTCATGATTTAATTTAATATAAAATCCAAAAAAATATTAATTGAATGGAATAAATAATCATTTTGTTGAAATTTTCATATAATTTATGATTAAATGAGCTAGCACATGACACGAAGATGACCAACATTATTTAATTGAATAAAATTATTCGTCATTTTATTGATTACAAAAATCAATTATGTTTACCAAATAAAAATGCAGGCCATGTCGATGGTTTATATTTGTTGATGTTTATCGGCATTATGATATCGATACTCATTACTAATGCGTGATACAATTCACACATATGCTGACTTAACCCACCATGATCATAATTCGTTGAAGTCACTTCTCACATTTATCAAGATGCATCAAATCATCCACAATATCAAGAAGAATAACCCTTAGGATGATATCAGCTCTAAACCCGCTACCCAATTATTAGAGATCTTTCTAAGAGAATGTGCATAATGGAGATTTGTTTTTAGTATCCAAAGACCATTCGTGGATGATATCCTTTCTACAGAACAGGACACACCTAAAATTTCAATTAAATTATACAAAGAGCTTTTCAAACTGTCTCAAATTCCTCTCACCATTTGAGACTAATTATACTCTCCAAAATGTCCATTCTGAAATATATGGGAAACGCTTAGAGAAAGAGCTAAGGGTGTGCACTAGTCAGTTTAAATTAGAAAATTGAAGAATCGACATTATTTGGTCATTTTGGTTGGTTTTAAATCGCGTCAGTTTTGATTGTAAATGCCTAATTATTCGATTTTTTTTTAAGATTGGTTAAACCGAATAAACTAAAATTAGTTAACAAATATAAATATGTAATTTTGTTTGTAAATATTTAATTATTTGTATAGATTTATAGATTTCTAATTAACTAAGTAATTTTTAATCTATATAATTTATTAGATTGTTTTAATTAATTAGTTCTTTAAAAAAATATTTTATTTTTATATGTTATTTGGTTTAAATGAAAGCCAAACGAATAATTATAGTTCGGTTTGGTTAGTTCGAGTTTATTTATTATTTGGATGGTTCGATTATTTTAAGTTATTTGGTTTGGTTTATTCGGTTTCACAAAAAATTCAACTGAGTCAACCGAATGCTCGCCTCTATAAAGAGCATTAGAACTTAATTAAAATCATAAAGTAAGATCTTTAATGGCCAATATAATGAGTCAAGATGAACTGGATTTACATAAAAAATATAAAAATTGCATGTTCATCTCTAACAATGCCCATATACCATATATAAATCCCTAATCTTATCAAAAACCCATAAGCTCTTTGCTTAATGGGAGATCCATACTATGAGACTCTTCTCGATGACATCAAGGCAACGAAAGTTTATTAACTTGATTGTTGACTACTTCACTAAATGAGTAGAGCTTGATCCCTTTACTAAGATCATGTAGGCTAACTTCTCAATTTTATTCTTAAAATCAACTGAGTTGGACTTGCAAAGTGGAAATTTTTGCCATATGACCTTCTCCCCTTTGTTTAGCATCCCTACAATTAATGTAACTTTTGTCGGGGGGGAGGAATGCATTGGCCACCAATATAGAATGATTGCTTTTCTATATTCCAAGGTGGGACATGATTGAAGTGATGGCGGTAATCTTGTTGAATTGCATGCATTCTAATGTATTGATGCACATGTAGCCTTCTTAAAATGACAACTACTTTATCAATAAAGCGGCATGAAATAGAATCAAACATTGCTCTAATCTTTGGTTGGCCTATATCTGAAGTTATCCTTTTCCGGACATTTTAAGCTTCAAAATGAAAAGTGAATTAATGAGAACATTATCTCCTGATGAGTACAGAGAGTACACATAAAAAATAGCTCCAAAAATTCTCAAAATTTTTAAGAAATATCTCCAAACAGCTTACAATAGAATGTACTAAACATATGATAAGTACCACAGTTAAAAATTTTGAAAAAAAGGTGTACCCTCATGAGGTATAGAGTACAAATGAAAAATAGCTCAAAACCCCAAATTCTTTAGAAAAATCTCCAAACAATAGAATGTACTAAACATATGAAAGCTCCACGCTTAAAAAATTGAGAAAATGTACTCTCATGAGTACACATAAAAATAGCTCCAAAAATCCTTAAATTCTTCAGTAAACATCTCCAAACAACTTACAATATAATGTACTAAATATATGATAAGTCTCATAATTGAAAAATAAAAAAAAAATGGGTGTACCCTCATGAGAGTACAAAGAGTACACATAGAAAATAGCTCAAAACCCTAAATTTTTGAGAAACATCTCCAAACACTTTACAAAGAATGTATTAAACATATGAAAAGTCTCACAGTTGAAAAAATTAAAATATGGGTGTACCTTTATGAGTATAGAGAGTACACATGAAAAATAGCTTTAAAAATCCCCAAAGTCTCATTTCCTTTAAATAACTCAAATGTGCTCCTATTCAATGGTCGGAACAAATGTGAAAACTCTAAATCTTTAAAGTTCAAGAATGTAAGAAAAAATACCTCATGGAGTCGCCTAGGCGGAGAAGATGATATAATACCTCGATTTTTAATGTCTAAGATTTAGCAAATCTCTGGGGCAAGGTCGAATGCGTGTCGGGAGAGAGGTAAGGAAAATTTCTGCACAAAAATGAAAATACCTAAATTTTTTTGAGGTGGAATCAAAGCGTGTCCACGCCGTCCGAAATATTCTCCTGTTGTTTTAACGGGCCGAGCTGGGCCGGGCCGAATAACGTTAACGACATCATTACCGCATTATAAAATAAAAAAATATCATATTTTATTAGTGGACACGTGTTGAGATCCGATTGACGTCCGAACGTAAAGTTATATCCAGACTCCGCATATAATATTTTCTCATCTCTCAGAGTGTCTTCTCTTCACGCAATATACTCTTTCACCATCTATTAACTACTAACATTTAGCTCAAAATTAATTGATATATTAGCCAGAAAATAAAAAATATGCTTTGATTGTCCAAAGCATGATATACCATTCATTGAATAATCATAATTCTTTTCAGAACAGCCGCTCAAAAGATAGAACATCTTAATATTATTCGCACACAAAATAAAAAAAAATTATAAGCACCTAATAATTAAGTTTTCCACATATAACGATGCCATTGCGCAAGATCAATAAGTGTTGGTGGCCCAAAGAGGGCTACCGTATGTATTATAGATAACAACATTGCGGTCTACTTGAAGAATGGGATAAAAATAATCTCTGAATGGTTGCGGTGTTCGGCTCATACGCTTCCACTAAGCTAGATGGAGATTTCCATCATCAGAGAATCGGTTGGAGGCCTTTACATAAGTCCCAATGCCGCGCAATGTTGTTATCGTAACGAGGATAATCATTCTATATCATTAAAAGGTAGTTTTTTTCGTGAGCCTACCACGGATAGAGAGTATGGTGACAAATAATATGGAACGGTAGTGGTGGTTCATCATGAATATGGTCGTGGTGAAGAGGAAGAAGATCATAATGGCTTAGTTGAAGCTGTATGAGATAAGTTAAAATAATCATTTGTCTCTTTTAAAAATTATTTTTGTGATTTCACTTCTAGAAAAAGTTGAAACTGTATAAAAAAAATATTGATATAAATGCTATAAAAGAACTTGTATGAAAAAGTAATGATGAGTATATAAATTTTTTTATTTTACAAAAATAAAATTACAACTTTTTGGCCGTCATTGTAGATAGTCAGATTAAAAATTATAAAATCCTCAAAATACAATCAAAATACAGCCAAAATATAATTCCTGGATGTCATGGCTGTACTTTTTTCACATTACATTACTCCCCAAATGCAAAAATGAGCTAGAACATGACACTGAGATGAGAAATATTATTTAGCTGAGTATCTAATTATCATTTGAGAGATTACTTAAATGATACTATCAAATAACTATGTTTATCAAAATAATGAAAATCTATACGAAATGAGACATTATATCCATTCAAAAGCATCGACGTTAAAGAACATTATGAGAGGCATTGGATAGAGGAACGGCTTTTTTTTATATAAGGTTGTTAAGTCATCGCCGATAATATACGATTTCTAACTCAATATTAAATGAAAATTATCTTATAATTTTGTGCTCATTTTTTTAGCCAAAAAATAAGAGAAAAATTCCACGAAATGAGGCACAAAATTGTGGACATGAAATGGAGTTGTTTATGATAATCAACTCTTAAATAATCATGATTAAGATCATAATAACCATTGTATTAATGACTACCTTTTTTTTTTACAATTTTTCATAATTTGATTTAATTTTAAGAAAAAAATTACTCTTAAGATCAAATTTAAACTTGATGCTTGAGTTCAATCAAGCCTAATTATAATTGGGTTGATTAATTTAAGTTTAATTTGCAATAAGCTAAAATTAAATTTATATACTTGGATCAATTTTATTATCTTAAGGATCTCTCCTATTCCATTATAGTAGATTTATGAGAAGGGAGATGCTACTGCTTTAGTCCTTTCTAAAATCAATTACATATTCCCTCTATCCATAGGGCATTCTTAATTGACTATTAGAAACAAAGTCTTATTTAATTTGTAGAACAACGATTTAGGGTTAGAGGTGAGAAATTAAGAAGGATAGAAGGATCTTAGCATGAGAAGGAAAACTCGAATGAAGAAATTCTTTTGCTTAGAGTAATGACTTGTCCGAGATGCTACTTTTGATCCATTATTTATAATGTTTTAGGAGGAAATGCTATACAACAGAATAAATAAATACGCATAATACAATATATTCCACATGATACTAAAAATTATTGATGTTTAAGGAGCACAAATGATCTGTTTTCCTTGAGATAGAATAAAACCCCAATACCCAATTCAAATGATTTTAAATTGCAACAATAAAGCATCATAAAAAACCAATGACCATTACATCAATTCAAAATTAAATTATTTTTAACTCAAAATAATAATTAAAAAAAGCACCATCTAATCAAGAAAAATGTCAAAAACATGATCTGATAAATTACAGTTAAATTTAAAAAAAAATCAAAATTGAAACCCTAAAGCTTGTGAATTAATCAGGTGTTCATGATGATCTGCTTGAGTTGCCATGCCAATGAGTTCATCATGCCAATGGCACAATAGGCAGAAATCAGCATCAGAGGAAGAAAGGGAAATCTGCAACCAAAAACGTAAGGGTGAAGAAACTGGCCCCAAATCTCAACACCCACTAACCCTAGAAGATAGCAGGCAGCGACCGGTCCAATTAAACCACTTTCATTGCTAGATCTTTCAACTCTCTTTGCCTTTGCTGGTTTAGGACCATTACTCTTGCTGAAATGGGAAGAAAAATCCCATATGAGAACCGAGTATGTGGCCAGTAGCGAACTTTATTGGATACTCTTGGGGCTCAAAGAGCATGGGAACATGGAATAACAGGACACTGCAATCATGATGGAAGATCAAAATAACAAAATGTCACAAAAAAATCTATTCAAGTTGCGAAATGATTATTTTTTCGCCTTATGATTCTAAAAGAGTCATGTAATGTTGTAGTGGTACTAGTCGAGGAGCATATGTGGGATATATTGTCTATGAGATCTCAGTATGTTTTGATACGAGAAGATAAGCATATGTAGATAATTGGCAAATTAGTTAACCAATAGTCTTAAGAGGATTAGGAGAATTTTAATCAAATGCCTTGAACAACACAAAAGTGATCAACCGGAGTGCAGTATGTTAGCTTTGTCTTCTGGATGTTGCATTCTACTTTATATTAAAAGTTGATGTATAAGAATATTCAAACCAGTAGTGAAACTACAAGATGCCTCCCTTATAAAGTGTGCATTTTTTTTCAAACCATGCAGATGAAATGATCTCCAATTGAATAGGTTATTAAGGACTTTAGTTAGTTATGTGGAAATTGATTAGGAAAATTTGAGTCTTTTCCCAGAAATAAGAAAGGCAAAGAAATGATTAAAAAATTGGGCATCACATTAGCTTCTATTCCTAATCACACATAATATTCTGCACAGTGGGGATAGCTGCTTCCAAGGCAATCCTAAACTTTGTGCACTACTTCATCTGGTCTCAAAGGAGACGAGGAAAAGAGTAGATGAATATAGACTGTAGAAGAAATGTGATACTCAAAACATACAGGTCAGGATAAAAGTGTCTCCAGAAGCTTTGAAGCAACTATTCTCAGATTTGGAGTTCAGTAAATTCTAGTAATGTAATTGAATTAACTAAATAAATTTTTAAGACCAAAAATACAGAATTCATTTAAACAAATTGGTGCAATCCATTAAGAATCAAGAAAAACATGGGATGATATCAAGCATATTTTAGTCACATCTTGGTGGGAAGCAACATAAAGGTTTAAGGACCCTTAGTAATGTCTGGAATAAAATATAAACTTGCAGCCTTGGCGTGATCAGTGGAGTGCTCCTAATGGTGTTAAGACACAGAATTATTGAGTTTAGCCCTGCATCAGATTATTGAAAAAAAGATAATGATATTGGAATACGAAATGGAAGGCCCACACCTATAGACTAAAGCTTTTGACATGTTTGACCACCAGTATACCAAGCCCAAATTTAATCCCCCTTCACGCCACACTCTCTAACAAGTGGTACAAAAGCTGAAGGTTTGTGCGAGATTAATTTATTCTTATGATTTATGGCACCCTCGAGTATTAATCACTTCTGCCATGGTTGAGCAAAGTTTAAGAGTAGCTAAAACCCATGACAAATGCACATGGTTGAGTGGGAGATGGTTAAAAGCTTCAATCTAAGGAGTAAAGTGCAATGATCCTTTTTATGTACATGTTCTTCTAGGTCAAGCTAACATTTTTGTGAAATAATAAAACTAAAAAAAAACACCAATAATATATTAGATAGAAGTTGAAATTTAGATCATCACTTTAAAACTTCTTAGAAAAATGGAGCAAGATTCTAAAAAGATATTTCTAGCTATCATACATAAACACAGGTAAACTTCTAAATCATTGGCAAAAATGATCAAAGATGTCAAATAAATATCTTGCCTAAAAAAATTAAGTGAAGGCAACACAAGAGGGTCAAGTTCATCAAAAGTAATAATTTTTTGAGCAACTTAATCAAGACCTTTATAGACTTTTGAACTCGCTTGACTAGAGTAAAGTAAATATATTGGATGATATAAGAAAATTTATGCCACTATTTAGGTTTCAATCGAGGTGGCTTATGCTTCTCTTTTCTCATTAAAAGCTCATTTTCCAATCATAATTTCAAATATACTTCCTCAAAAACAGTTTTTAAACGTAAAATTTTGAAAAATTGTCATCAAAATAAATATCATTTTTATTGACTATTTTTAGTACCACAAAGTCTGTTTGGGGCAGTTGAACTTGTTTGCAAAAAAAGTGGTGGGGTTGCAGCAGAAAACAACTATCTAAGAAGCTGCAGTGGGGATTACAATTTTTTTTTTTAAAAAAGTCATATCGTAGCTTTTTGCCAGTCACCGTACTCTACAAGGTCATGTTAGAAAATGCAGCTTTTCCACCTCAACTTCTTCAAAACTCAGTCAGAATATAATTTGATAAATGCTTATCTGGTGTGCGCTCGAATCGCATCGCCTATATACCACCTCCCAAACGCACTTTTAAAATGTGGATATAACTTAACCATGGTGCTGCAGCTTAATTAACATAAGGCATTATTCCCCGTTAGATATTTATAACAAAGAACTAATTTCTTCTAATCGATTGACGTGTTGTAACTTCATAGTGGTTTTCTCTTCAGTTGGCACCAACTAGAATGGTATTTGATACAGCACTTCAAAACAGACCCCAATCTTGTAACAACTGAAAGTCAAAAAATAATAATAATAATAATAATAATAATAATAATAATAATAAAAGAAATACAACCGGTAGCATGGATTGGAAAAGTCAAAGGGGAGTTCGATTTGCAAACCGAAATAGAACTCCCAAAACACACGAGAGAGGAGAGAGAAGGAAGAGAGAAGGAAGACTCACTGCATGAACCTTCCATGCCGATCGAGGGAGAAGGAGACCGTGTCGACATGTCGACGACGAGGGAGAAGAAGGAGCGACAACTTCGGCCCGTTTTCCAAGTGAGCGGTCCACCGCCGACACATCGAAGTTGTCGGAGGCTCTCGTGCAATGACGAAAGGAGGAGTGCGTGAACGAAGGAAAGGAGAGCCCGAACCGTGCGTGCCGTGAAGAAGTCGACGGGTTGAGCTTAGGGCAAACCGAGAAGAAATATAAAAGGTAAGTAAATAAATAATTTATATAATTATATGTTCAATTAAAAATTTGATGTTAATGTTATTATCTCAAGTTTTTAACTTAGAGTTTATAATTTTGACTTAGGATTTATAGATTTCAGCAAGAAATGAAATTTGGAAATATGTAGGATGAATCAAAGTTAAGTAATTAAGTATTAAATCCTTACATATGAAGTATAATTGCAAATTTAATAAAATCATAAACTTATGCTAAGTTATATTATCGTTAATTAATTTAAAATCATCTTAAGAGAAATGATAAATATTAAATGAAAATAAAATTTATCTATAACACGTTAATTAATTTAGAATCATTTTAAGGGGTATGATAAACAATAAATGAAATATATTAAGTCACTTTAACACTTAATATTTTATATTAAGAAAAATAATAGGATTAATAGAATTTAGATGTATTATATGGAAAATTAGACATATCATTCAACAACAACAACAACAACAACAGTTAATCCCACTAGTGGGTACATGAATTTCGCTCCATCATGTACATGTGTCAAATCATCTAATTCAAGTATACTAAGATCATTTTTATACATCTTAACCAAGTCTTTGGTCTACCTCTACCTTTCTTAACATAAGAAATCTAATGCATCTACTCTCCAAATCATCTGATGACGCTTTATGGCCAAACCATCTAAGCACTCCCCTAATCTTATCTACCACCGAGCTACTCCAACTTTTTCCTAACATACTCATTTTGCATTCTATCTCTAAGAGTAAAGCCACTCATCCACCTAAGCATCCTCATCTCGTAACACTTAACTTAGTCTTATGCTTCTTTTTATTGGCCGATTCACGCACTATAAGTCATTGCGGTCTTACCACCATCTTATAAAATTTTCCTTAAGTTTAAGTGGAACTTTTATCACATAATCGGATGCATTCCTCCCACTTCAACCATCCAACTTGAATTCTACTAATAACATCCCCATCTATTTCACCATCATTTTGAACAATAGAGCCTAAATATCTCCGCTCTTTTATTAATGACTTGATCACCTAAAGTCACAACACTATCACTAAAACTTCTACAACTAAAATTACACTCCATATATTCGCTTTAGATCTACTTAAAAAAAACCTTTAGACTCTAAAGTTGACCTCCATAATTCAAGTTTGGACTCCTCTATCTTATCAACAAGAAGAATGTCAGCAAAAACATACACCAAGGTACATCTTCTTGTAAATGCCTCGTAAGAACATCCATAACTAAAGTAAAAAGATAAGGGCTTAATGTTGATCCTTGATGTAATCCAACCAAATAGAAAATATTTTGTCAATCCTCCTGGACATGACTCAGATACATATTGAAATATAACCAATATTAACTCTTTTTCGTTTCTAGAACTCTCCAAAGAACATCTTGAGACTTTATCATAAACTTTCTAAATCAATAAATATCATATGTAGATCCTTCTTACTTTCTATGCTTCTCATCAAACCTCTTAACAAATGTATAAACAACAAATGTATAGATCCATAGTATCTACGCATGAAACCAAACACAGAGAAACTTATCACATAACCTATGCTCAATTACTTTCTCCCATAATTTTAATGTATGACATTAACTTAATTCTATAATTTGCACACTCTATGCATCACCTTTATTCTTAAATATAGGAACCAATTGACTCTTTCTCCACTCATCTCGATCTTTTAGTCTTTAAAATAACATTAAAAGATTTGTAAGTAAGAAATTCTGATCTCTAAACATTTTCACACATCTAAGGAATATTATCCTCCCTAGCTTTTCCACATTTCATTTTCTTTAAAGCACTAGATTTATTATAATCTCATAAAATGAAATTTCTATTTTAGAGATTAGTAAAATCAATCGATTTTCAGATCCTTCATTAAAAAGTTTATCAAAATATCTCATCCACCTATTTTCAATATCTTTTCAAGAAAACACTTTATTATTTTCATCCTTAATATCATTAACCATGTCTTACTTCTCCTCTATCTTGTTAACTTATACATACATCTTTCACCTTATTTAGATCTAATCTATCAGATAAATCTAAAAGTAAATTTGCATATATCTTTCTTAATCTCTACGCGCCACTTTAAATCTTTCCCATCTAATTTTACATCTAAACCAAGTTCTATAATAACGCTTATTTATCTTTTGCACACTCGACTCACCACTAATTATTCTTATTAATAGTTTTTTTTATTCTCCACATCTTTAAAGAATTGCTTAATTTCACTTGATATTTTTTTCCACATAACGTTATTTTTTTAGAACACAAACTCTAATAATATCTGTACCGCTTAAAATATTTTTATTTGTTTCTTTATATCTAATAGACAATAATTTAGTTTATTTTATATTAAATAAATTAAAGGTTAATTTAACTTAATTTAGAAAATAGATTTAATATCTTTTAATATGAACACCAAATAATATTTTCTATACGTAAAGATTATAATATAATAAAATACAATAAATTGCTTTCTAATATTGATACAATCAATATTTTATGTTATAAGAATTTCAATTAAGGAAAAAAGCATTAAAGGAAAAGAGATTTAAGAGGAAACTACAAATTTCAGTGGGAAATTATATTCTTACATTTATGATAAAAATATCTTTAATTTCTTGTAATGAAATACATTTTATATGATTAACTTTTTTATAGTATGATTATTTTCGCTTTTCATAAATTGTGATTTAGTTTACTATTTCTTCACGTTGATAATAACCAATACTAGATCATATCATTACTTCATTTTATTAAGTTAACGATTTATTATTATGAATTAATACATACGTATAATTGCTATGAATGATATCCGAAAGAAGTTCATTAATAAATGTAATTCGCATCTAAACGACGAAAAAAATGACCAATAAATTAAAAAGAATTCTATTCCTTGGATGAGTATGGAAAGGTTTGAATTCTAAGACGGATGATAAATATAAAGTAAAAGTTCATAATGAAATATTTATGTATACCTACCCCCATGTGTTTAATTAAGAAATTTCTTTTATGTATGTGATAAAAAAATAGCATATTACCTTCTTATAAGATAACAACACAATCATAAAAAGAAAATTGACATGCATATTAGTTCTACCTTCTTGTTTACTATAGTATAACAACACAATTGACCCACTGAAATTTTATTCAATTGTTAGTTGTTAAATTTTTCAAGTAACCATCCTAACTAAATGGCTGATAGAATGGAGAGTTATGTTTATCGCCGTAGAGAGACTTCAGGAGATAGGTAATTATGTCAGTTATATTAAATTATATTTAAATTATATGTCATATGAACTTTGTTAGTATATATATGTGTGGAAAAATTATTAAATCATTTGTGGATTGTAATGGCTCTTGTATGATTGAAAATGTTATTTAAGATTGGAAGTGTTATGGAAATATTTTCTTTTATCCATCCTGACCACTGCTTCCTTGCTATTTCAAGCTCTAGTGTGACAAGAGTGGTATCAGAGCTAGATTTTATATTTAGGGACATAAGTATGATCATAATCAAAGATCCATTAGGAAGATAAATTTTATGAAAATAATTGCATATGATTATATTGATTGATGCGTAACGGTTATACTTGATTTGTGCTTCTCAGGGCTATGAAATCAATTCAGGAAGATGCTATAGGTAAAAATAGAGAGGTACAAATCACTGAGCACCAGAATTTGGTGCAACCGCCTTCACTAACGATAGATGCATTTACTCAAATGATGGAAGCAATGACTCACTCAAATGATAAGAAATCAGCATACCCAAGCTAGTGGGAGTGGTGGGGTTCTTATTGACAAATACCTAAAATTATTTCAGGATATGAGATCACCTCTTTTCTCAGGGACAGGACCAATAGAATCAGAAAACTGGTTGATGCGGATAGAGAAAATTTTAGAAAACATGTCATGCCCTCCAAAAAGAAGAGTTGATTTGGCTTCTTTTGCTTTTGAGGACGAAGCTGAGAGATGGTGGCGAGGACAATTGCAAGAGAAGTTTGAAGGGAGGTCTTGTAATCTTATTTGATGGGAGGACATTGTGAAAACTTTTAGAGATTAGTTTGTACCCCTCTCAGCTAGAAAATAAATGCAGGACAAGTTCATCAGATTGATACAGGGAGATCGCTCTATCATGCAGTATGAAGCTGAGTTTACAATGCTTTCAAGGTATGCACCTCAATTGATACCAAATGTAGAAGAAAAATGTCATAGGTTTCTATCTGGACTGAAGGATGTATTGATTCCTTTGGGTATTGATGATTATGCTATACTGGTGGAGAGGGCTAGAAGGATAGAATTTGATATGCAAGCTACTCAGAGGAGGAGAGATATTCAGAAGAGGAATGATGATAGGCCAAAAACTGAGCAGAATGTTCAAACTAAAAAATCAAACTGAAAGAATCCTGAGTCATATAACAATGCCAGCAGTAGCAGTATTATCACATGCCCAAAATGTGGAAGAGCACATAAAGGAGAGTGCCCTCGTGCACAAACACTATTGGCTGGCCGAGACATATGGCAAAATCTTGCCCTATCTTAAGTCAGAAATCTTCAATGGATACTAGGACAAGCGTTCAACCTTCTCAGAGGACTGTTGGTAGATAAAGGATGATTGAATCGACTGCATCAGTTCCATCTCAAACTCAGAACCGGTAGAACACACAGCTTCGAGTTTATGCACTCACGTAACAAGAAGCGAGGACTCACTGATATTACTGTATGTCTTTATTTAAATTAGCATTGTTACAATTTTATATTGTGCTAGATATATTGTTTTATATATCTATTCATTTATATGTATCATCTTTATTGAAAGTAAATCAGTTAGAGTTTTATTTGATATTGGAGCATCACATTTATTTATATCTGAGGAATGTGTGAGAATTTTGGGATTGCAAATTATGAAAATGTCTATAATACTTTCGGTAATGCCAAATAGGTCACAAATGAATGCTAAAAATATTTGCAATGTGAACCTGAATATCGTGAAAAAAGCTTGGATGCAGATTTAATAATATTATCAATATATAAATTTGATGTGATTTTAGGAATGGATTGGCTATCTAAACATTATGCTACTATAGATTATTGTAAAAAGATAGTCAAATTCAATATTACTGGAGAAGAAAAATTCAAATTTGTGGGGCATAAGAGAATATTAGCTATGATGGTGTCTTGCTTAAAAGTTCAAAAGATACTAGCAAAAGGCTATGAAGGCTTTCTTACTCAAGTTACTGATGTTACTAAAGAGGTAAAGAAGTTAGAGGATATACCAGTAGTAAAGGAGCATCCAAAAATCTTTCTGGATGATTTACCAGGTTTACATCTAGAGAGATAGATTTCTCTATTGATTTAATTCAAGGTGCAAAACCTGTAGCAAAAGTACCATATAGAATGGCGATCAAAGAATTACAAGAGTTGAAGAATCAGCTACAAGAATTGTTAGAGAAGAGATTTATCAGGCCTAGCACATCTCCTTGGAGAGCTCCTGTATTATTTGTGAAGAAGAAAGATGAGAGCTTAAGGCTATGCATAGATTATAGAGAGCTTAACAAACTCACATTGAAGAATAAATATCCTTGCCAAGAATTGATGATCTTTTTGACCAACTAGAAGGAGCTTCAGTATTTTCAAAAATTGATTTAAGATCAAGTTATCATCAGTTGAGAATCAAAGAAGAAGATATACCAAAGACTGCATTCAGTACAAGGCATAGAAACTATATGTTTGTGGTGATGCTTTTTGGCTTAACAAATGCTCCAGCTGTATTTATGGATCTCATGAATAGAATCTTTAAACCCGTTTTAGATTCATCTGTGATTGTATTCATAGATGATATTCTAATTTATTTCAGAGATGAAGTAGCTCATGAAAATCATCTTCACATTATTTTATAAACTCTGAAGGGAAATGAATTGTATGCAAAATTTTCAAAGTGTGAATTTTGATTAAATAGCATCATATTCTTGGGGCACATGATTAGTAGTGAAGATGTTTCAGTGGATCAGAATAAAGTCAGAGCAATAACTGAATGGCCTAGACCAACCAATCGCCACGTAAGTCAAGTTTCTTAGGGTTAGTAGGATATTGGAGATTCGTTAAAGGGTTTTCTGATTGTCATACCACTATCGAGGCTAACTTAAAGCAAAAAAGTTTCGATCAATATGAAGAGGCTTTTAAAAATTAAAGAATTGTTTACCGCACGATTAACTATTCCATCGTGAAGGATTTCAAATTTATAGTGATGCATCATTAAGAGGCTTGGGATGTGTACTTATGCAGAATGGAAGAGTGATTGCTTATGCTTCAAGCAATTGAAAAATCATGAAAAGAATTATCCAACCCATGATCTGGAGCTAGCAGTAGTGATATTTCATTGAAAATTTGGAGGCATTATCTATATGGAGTAAGGTGTGAAGTTTTCAGTGATCATCAAAGCTTGAAATATATCTTTACTCAGAAGGAGCTAAATTTAAGGTATAGGAGATAGTTGGAACTCATTAAGGATTATGATTTGGATATTCAATATCTAGGGAAGGTAAATGTAGTTGTTGATGCTTTAAGTAGAAAAATATCTAATAATGCTTATTGGTTGATCTCTCAACAGGAGTAGATTAAAGATTTAAAAAAATTGAAAATTTCAATTATTAAATCTACAGATGATCATGCTTCATTGTTAAATCAAATGGCTATACAATCAAATTTGAAAGACGAATCTGAGATGCTTTACCTCAAGTGATGACTTTAAAATTTAAAATTTGGTAAAAGTAGTGCATGAAAAATTTTGAAATCGAAGAGGGATTACCAAGTATCATGAGTTTGCATTCCAGATGTTGGAGATTTGAGAAAAGACATATTACATGAAGCACATCATTCTAATTATACAATTCATCCAAGTAGTAGCAAAATGTATCAAGATCTTAACGAAATATTTTGATGGTCAGGAATTAGAAGTAATGTAGCTGAATTTGTCTACAAGTGTCAATCATGTCAGATGGTTAAGGCTGAACATCAGAAGCCAAGTAGACTTTTACATCTCTTGCCAATACTTGAGTGGAAATGAGATGATATTGCTATGGATTTTGTGATTGGTCTTACCTAGATCCAAAGAGGATGCATACTATTTGGGTTATTATTAATAGATTGACTAAATCGCACACTTTATACATGTCATGAAAAGCTAGCAAGGAAGTATGTTGATGAAATCGTGAAGTTACATAGTGTGCCAAAATCTACAGTGTCTGATCGGGATGGCCAATTTACATCTAGGCTGTGGAGAAAAATTCAAAAAGCTTTAAGTACGAAGCTTACTTTCAATACTGCATTCCATTCTCAAATTGATTGCCCATCAAAAAGAACAATTCAAACACTTGAAGATTTCCTTAGACTTTGTATCCTTGATTTTGGGGGAAATTGAGAAATTCATTTGCCTTTGATTGAGTTTGCCTACAATAATAGCTTTCAAGCAAGTATTGGTATGGCTCCCTATGAAGCATTGTATGAAAGGAAATACAGAACACCACTTTATTGGGTAGAGACAGATGAAAGAAGAATCATTGGTGCAGATGTAGTAGATGAAGCCAATGAAAAGATCCGATTGATCTTTGATAGATTAAAAGCTGTTCAAGATAGGCAGAGGAAATATTATGATGCTAAACATCGGCCAGTAGAGTTTGAAGTGAGAGAATTTGTATTTCTTAAAGTCAGCCCCATGAAAGGTATAAAATGATTTGATAATGTTGGAAAGTTGAGCCCACGCTATATTGGTCCATATGAAATCTTGAAAAAATTGGGAAAGTGGCTTATAGACTCGCTTTACCTTCTCACATGCAAGGAGTGCACAATGTGTTTTATATTTCTCTTCTGCGAAAGGATATTACTGATGAAGCCAACAAATTTATTGTGGATCCTATTGATATTCAACCAGATCTCATATTTTTGGAGGAGCCAGAAATAATTTTAGATTATGATGTTAAGCATCTCAGGAATAAGAAAATTCCATTTGTCCATGTACTATGGAAACATGGATTAGATCGAGAAGCTACGTGGGAGAAGGAATCAAAAATGTGAGAATTTTATCCTCAATTATTTAATTAAATGTATGTTTATTTCTATTAATGTCATTTAATTTTGAGGACGAAATTTTTATAAGAGGGAGAGATTGTAATAATTGAAAGTCAAAAAAAAAGAAAAAATTAAATAAAAAATAAAAAGAGAAATACAACCGCCGCGATGGTTAGCCACAGATTGGAAAAAGTCCAAAAATGGGAGTTCGGTTTCAGCAAACCGAAATAGAACTCCCAAAACACACGAGAGAGGGAGAGAAGGAAGAGAGAAGGGAAGACTCATAGTGTGTGAACCTTCCGTGCATCAACGACTGAGGGAGAAGGAGATCGTGCATCGACGTGCGTCGACGACCGAGGGAGAAGAAGGAGAAGTGACAACTCGTGCGTCCGTGCCCTTACCGAGTGAGGCGGCTCCACTGCCACCGACATCGAGTTGTCAGAGGCTCTTGTGCACCAACGATGAGAAAGAGGGGAGCCGTCGGCGAACGAGGAAAGGAGAGCAACCGTGTGTGCATGGAAAAGCCGACGTTGAGAGAAACCGAAGAAATATAAAAGGTAAGTAAATAAATAATTTATATAATTATATGTTTAATTAAAAATCTGATGTTAATGTTATTATCTCAAGTTTTAACTTAGGATTTATAGATTTCAGCAAAAAATGAAATTTGGGAATATGTAAGATGAATCAAAGTTAAGTAATTAAGTATTAAACCCTTACATATGAAGTATAATTGCAAATTTAATAAAATCGTAAACCTATGCTAAGTTATATTATCGTTAATTCATCTTAAGAGAAATGATAAACATTAAATGAAAATAAAATTTATCTATAGCACGTTAATTAATTTAGAATCATTTTAAGGGGTATGATAAACATTAAATGAAATATATTAAGTCACTTTAATACTTAATATTTTTTATTAAGAAAAATAATAGGATTTAGATGTATTATATGGCAAATTAGACATATCATTATATTAAATGAATTAAAGGTTAATTTAACTTGATTTAGAAAATAGATAATGAATATTGATGAATATGAGTGTCAAATAATAAAAGCTATACATAAGTATCATATGAATAAAATAAAATAAAATATTTTCTAATATTGATCCTATCAATATTTTATGTTATAGGAATTTCAATTAAAGAATGAAGCATTAAAGGAAAGAAGATTTAAGAGAAAACTATAAATTTAAATTGGTAATTATATTCTTACATTTATGGTAAAAATGTCTTTAATTTATTATGATGAAATACATGTTTATATGATTATGACTTTTTTCTGTATACAAGTTGTGATTATTTTCCTGCTTCTTCATAAATTGTGATGTAATTTACTGTTTCTTCATATTGGATAATAACCTGAATGCTAGATCATATTAACACTTCAGTCATTTTATAAAATTAACTGATTTACTATTAGTTATGAATTAATATGCATAGTTGTATAATTGTATGCTATGAATGTGTATGTAGTTCACCCTCTTGTGGTACTAGCTGGGGACGCAATATACCCGTGCACGAAATGATGAAAAAGGATCAATGAAATTGACAAATGGTAATTGCTACTTATCCTTTGGATGAGTTTTGATAAAGGTTTAGACGGTGACTCCTAAAATGGATGATAAATGTAAAAGTAAAAGTTTATACAAAATGTTTATGTATACCTACCCCCATATATTTGATTGTTTTAGCAAATTTCTTTTATGTACATGTGATAAAAAAAAACTGGCATGCATATTAGTTCTACCTTCTTGTTTACTATAGTGTAACAACATAATTAACCCACTGAAATTTTATTCAATTGTTAGTTGTTAAATTTTTTTCGGGTAACCATCCTAACTAAATGGCTGATAGAAGTGAGAGTTATGTTTATCGCGGTAAAGACTTCAGGAGAGAGGTAATTATGTCAGTTATGTTAAACTATGTTTAAATTGTATGTCATATGAACTTTGTTAGTATATATATGTAGATAAATTGTTAAATCATTTGTGGATTGTAGTTGCTCTTGTATGATTGGGAATTTTATTTAAGATTGGAAGTGTTATGGAAATATTTTCTTTTATCCATCCAACTGTCTATTCCCGTCTTGGTATTCCAAGCTCCCGGGCCGGGTCGTGACATATCTCCCCAAGTTTTGTTCATGTGTCTTAGCTTTAGGCTAGTTCACACATTATTAAATACGAGAAATGACAATCAAAGTTCTCAAGAAAGTTAGAAACACCAAATGGTAATAAGAATGTCAAGTTTATATAAAATGTCTCCTATTAAATTAGCAAAACAAAAAATGTATAAGAACAACCAAATTGACCTAGAGTTCTAAGCCTCCCTAATGAGGGAAGTATGTTGGCCATATCATAATATTTAAGTTGAATTTTTTTTAAGGGAAGGGTTTGGTGTGCATTAGCTTCTTGATCAAATTGTCAACAATGTGATGATGAGTGGACTGAGAGAATTCAAGCACTAACAAACACATGATAAATAGAACGAGAATTGCAGATTTGATCAATTTAATAAAGAAAGAAAGATTCACATAATACAACACAATTTTTATTCATTTACATATCTAACATCCAAAGTTTGATATTTACTCATCTAATACTTTCCTGTGCTTGAAAAGGTGCATTTCACTTTAAAAAAGTGAATGATAAAAATTTATTGATGTGAAATTAAAGATTGAGGTATTAATATGTAAAAATTAAAATTTAAGTGTTAGATATGTAAATACATAAGAATTGTGTGGTATGTAAATCCCACTTAAAAAAGAATTGAATCACAATTGAGTACCATATCTAATGGAGATGAATAGATAAAGAGAGGAGAATAATGAAAAACTTTGCAAATACTACTTGGAGAGTTGGAGGAATAACTCTACAATATGAAGCAATCCACATACACAACTTGGATTGAGAGAACACTCAATTGGTCTCAAGAAATAATTTATCAATATTGAATTCATTAAAATTCATAGATCCATAATTATAGAAATGAGGTTACAAAAATAAGACCATTCATGTGAAAATAAATGTAATCCTTTTTTAATCAAATCGAGCATTCAAATTCAAATCTAATATTTTTCCAAAAAGGGCATTTAAACCTCCTAAAACAAATAAAAAATAATGGAAATTCTACTTAAAATGAATAAAGCTTTAAAAGGTTTTAAAAGATGGTAGGATTAAACTCATTTGTAGTCTATTTCAATCACTTTTGTTTAGCTTATAAAAAATTATCATTTTTGAGATGAAATAACCAAAATGTATTGCATCAATTAACTTCAACCACCAAAGTACTCCCACGAAGAGTTTGTAAAAGGCACCAAAGTGGATGATGACACCACTAGATCATTTAATGGAGGAAACATCCATGCAGTATAGAGAGCAATAGCAGAAATACATGGAATACAATGTCATGCAATTATCATGTTTGCAATGGCGGTAAATAATGAAATGGGTGGTAAATTCAATTTCCAAGTGGTGAGTGTTAGAGGAAAAAAATTGTGTATTACTTAATAAAGATCCCATATTTATGGATAAGAGAATGAAAATAATATTCTAGAGTGCACTAAAATTAACATATACCACTCTCCAAGTATGTTGAACCTTCCTAATATAATTCCGAAGCCAATAATCCTCAAGCTAGAGTTCATACATTTGTTAGCTCCACCTTTGATAAAAATATCAACCACTTGTTCTAAACTAGAAATATGAGAGCAATCCCATTAAAAAGCACAATATCCAATAGGATGACACAATGGGTGAAAGCATTAAAAGTAGACATGACTGAGAAGATGACAAGAGTTTCTACATGAGATTGTCATCTGGGCATAACCGAAGCAAATGAGACTGTATGAGATTTGTAGAAAAATTGGACGCATGACGATAGTCTGATGTTCACCAAGATAAGGGAATAGATACCATATAAGAAAATCAAGAAGAAGAAGGTGATGCAAGTAGCACAAAAAAAAAGTAGGCAAAGCACAAATGTGTTGTGGATGTGAGGTTAGTAAATGACACAACAAATGAACTAATGGTTTGGTTCACAACAAAAGAAAAGATAGAATAAAAAACTGAGATCCATATGGGATTATGTGCAAGATGGAGATGTGTGGACATTTGAGAGCAATAAAACTTACTTTGGCACATAACAAACACTATTTAAAATGCTCGATACGAGGTGCACCTCACCTCTTTCGCAAAAAATTAAAAAATAAAAAAAATTTAAAGACCATGAGACACACGCCATATGACTCATTATGTGAGGCATACCGTAAATGTGAGGCGTGTAAAATTTAGACTAGCAATTTTTCTACAAATATTAACAATCTTAACAAATAAAACCTTTTATTAACTAATCCTCACAACACACTCATGCCTCATGTCTTTCAAGCTCACAATCATTGAAACCATGACATCTCTCGTCCACGGTTCTCATGCACGTCATTGCTGTTACCACCACTACTATCCTTAATCTATTTTTTGGACTTGTTTATTTAGAGTTCATCATTTATTTGAACATTAGCAATTCTAATCTTGGTGGCTTGCCATATCACTTATGTTCTTACTTCTATGAAGATGATAGAGTCAAAGGGAAAGAGAGACTAACTGTGTTGAACTTATTTTGAATTATTATATTATTATCATAATTTAATATCTTATCTTTAATATTTGTATAATCCTTCTTACTACATGATATGATGTCCTATTAACATGTTCTTCATGCAATTTATTACTTCTTATCATCTTAGGATGTAAATATGCTAATTTTAATGTGTCAATAGAATAGGATGGTAATATGCTACTACTTATTTCACACTTTGAAGTTTATACAATATTTTACCTTGCATTTTTTTTGATTTTATGTTTTACCACAAAACAGTCTTACAAACAAAAAAAAATCTCCAATTGCACAACTTTAACATTGATGAAGTGAGAGATTACATACATACAAGCAAGTGAATATCATAAAAGCTCAAGATTTGATTAAAAATGATCGAATCTCTCTCTTAAACAACATTTGATGGAGGTTAGAGCATAGAGAAAGAGAGGACAATGAAAACACAAACAAGCAAGTGAGAATACCATAAAAGCTCAAGATTTGATAAAATTTATAATCTCTCTTATACAATATTTGATGGAGGTTAGAAAGCATAGAAAGAGACAATGAAAAGCTCGTGAACACAATTTAAAGAGGAGAGAAGAACTGTAACATGGAGCAATCCACATATACAACTTGGATCAATAGAAAATAATAAATAACTTGGATCAATAGAAAATAATAAATTGGCATCAAGCATAATTTGATAATAATATTTAACTCAATTCAATACAAGACATGAATTTATATTTATAAAAACAGATTCGCAAAGATAAGGTTAATTACTTGAAATAAATATAATCCTATTTGAAATCTAATTCAAGCATACATTTTCTTTATTATTATCCCAAAATAATTAGCAGGATTTATTTGAATTGGTAGGTTGGCTTCTTACCCGAAGTTGACTTGAATCAAATATGTTTTGGCTTGAATCCTACCCATTTATTACATAGGTCAAAATAATTGACACAAACTTGACTCGACCCAAACTTGTTTAACCTAAACTTGACCCAACTAATCCATTTATGATATGGATCATGTAATTTTTTTGGATCCACATGACCTAATTAAACTGAGTACCATTTAAGCTTATTAACCTGACCCAAACTTACGTAACTTGAACCTGAATAATAAATGGGCATATTCAATTTGATTTTAGATTTATTCAAATTAATTCAGATTTGACTTGAATATTAAACAGGTCAACCTTTCGACCTAAACTCGACTAGAATTGTAAACAGGTCAATCCAAACTCAATTTTTTTAAAATGAGTTCAAGGCAAACTCTTTTTTGACAATCCAAAAAATTATTAAACATAATTAATTAAATCAGATAAAAAAATATAAGAGATTCAACCTAAAACAAGGATGGGCCTAAAAAGGCTTAAATGCTGGTTCAATTCTTTTATAGCTTAATTCTCTTTTTCTTGGCTATCAAAATTAATCTTTTATAAGTTAAAATAAATTGTATTGCATTAAAATGAGACACAACATTCATGCTTTAGAGAACTCGAGATAAAATATCATTAAAGATAGCATAATGCGAGATAGAACTCTTATAACTTCATCCATTGTATTTCTATATCCACACACCAATCCACAATTGACTTATCTTATTAAGACATGAAACATTAGGACCCCAAATTAAGCTCAAGACATTACTAGATTGGCATTCATCAACACAAATTATTAAAATGATGGATAAGGATAACTACAAATTTATTAAAAACTTAAAACTTTCTTGATATTCAATGTGAAATTATTCTCTAATCTTATATGGATCTTAACAATCCCACTCACACATGAACTCTTCCTATCCATAATCACTCTTTCACAAAGCATTTCATCAATGTTCCATCAAGTGACATACATCAATAGGACACTCAACCACATGAAGCCTATACAAGAATCACTCATCTTACTCAACCATGATTAAAGCCATCAAAACTCATAAGATCAACAAATTATATGGGAAACTATATCTAGGCCAAACTATATAGTCTAATATTGATTGTAAGGATATAACATGGCTCATATTGAGCCCAATACATTATTAGATGGATGCCAATCGACAAAATCACTTAAGCTAATGGATAAAAGTCATTGTAAAGTATATTAATATTCTCAACTCTTATTTCATATTAAAGTTGGAAATATTATGCACCCTCATGTGGATCTCAGTTCTCTCAAAATCATCATTAGTACATCCCTCAAAATCCTTATAGACATGAAGAAGGATGAAGATTGAAAACTCAACTAAAAACAATATATGCGAGTCTCCTTCATCAACTAAAACTCTTAAGAACTAGCAACCACACACCCAATAAGCTTCAAATTGATATGCTAGGAAGGCACCTAACTTGGACCTTCTGGACCACAACAACGTAGACCATGGCTTCAAGGCACATGATAGGTGGGCCTTGATGTGATGAGCACGATATCATGTCCTTGATGAAACAGCAGGTGAGCATGCTAAAGTTGGATGACTCAACATCGATAGCATGCCGACCAGGGAAATGAATCATGGAGCCATCTCTGTTGCCTTTCAATGACATCCGGTGTCTAGTGTTTATCATCCTTCAACTTCGGTAATGGCATATCCTTATCATTTTCTATGACTAGATAGTTTGAGAAGTAAAGACCTTACCAAGAACCATGCAGAAAATAAATGAAGAAAAGAAATGTAGAAAATAATGATCCACACTTTGGCATTCCTATGGAGTTCCTGAATCATTGATAACTTTCATACTCTGAAAGAAAATCAAGACGAAATATAAATGGAAAAACAATGACCCCCCACTATGATATAAATGGTAAGAAAAACAAAGCATAATATAAATAAGTCAAGCATGTTGATTCACAAGTCACTATAGTAGCATTATTCCAATTAGGGGAGGAAGAAAAAAATAATAGAAAAAAGACCTTCAACAATGCGGTAATAAAAGCAGACAATAAACATACCTATTGACAAGAAATAGTGTTTTGCATCCGCTAGACTATCCACAGAATGATACCAAGAGGAATTGTGATATGAAGAGATGCTTTCTCATGAACATGCCACCAAACATAAACCCACAGGTGAAGGTGTATGCCACCCATCTAATTATGTTTTTTCTCATAATGCCTTAATGAGGCAAGGAGACATGGCAAGAAGAACTAGCAAGAAGGTTGCAATAGGGTTGACCTGTCAAAAACAAGTCCACCAGTCAAAGATTAAGAAATTATTTTTATGGAAATATTAGCTATGAAGATGTAAGGTGGTAATCTTAAAGAGAAAAAAAAGGCTTAGATAAATAAAATAAAGTGATTTAAAATGACCACCTAGGGAAGGACAGCAAAGGCTGAGGAATTTTTGACTAGTCCACCAGTGAAAGAACCCTTTGGTGTTTGAATTTGAACTTGCCAAGCATACAAGCAAGCACCTTGTCAAGAATTATATAAAAAACCCAAAAATTTGGAGCCCAATAAGCATGACACAAGCCCCTGCCAAATGGAAATAGGCGATGGAAGACCTGTTGGATCTGCTAAAGCATCAAAGCATGTCAGTAATTGAATCAAGACATGATCCTTCATACATTCACCTCCAGCATATAAGATACCTGTCAAAAATACTTAATGATGTGCATGACAAGTCTGTCGAATCAAAAGAATATTATTGGAGTATAATCATGCTTTCAAGGGAAAATAGCATTTCAATAGTTTTATAAGAGGAAAGATCAAACATAAAATATGTATAATAGTGTAATGAAGGATACATCGGATTGAAGATTCCTCATGCAACTCTAATTAGAGAAGATATGCAATGCTTTTGTTTATGAATTTTGGATGAGATGCCAATAAACAAATGCAAGAATAAACATATAAAACTCATAGGGAAGTAAACAATCTATCACAAAAATCAGCTCCAACTTAGATAAAATAGAAACAAACAAATTCAATTTGAAATAAAAAAAGCTTTGATCTCCTTAAAAATTAAAATTAACAAATAAGAATCATCAAAATAAAAAAAAAAAAAATACATCTTGCATATAAATAAAGTTAAATACATAGGAAAGCTAAAAATTCATCCATTACACTATCAACTAATCACTAATTAATTGAAAGAAAAGGAAAGTAAAAAATAGCAAAACGAACATCAAGTCTCTAACTTGAACAAAACGATCTACTACATCAAAATGCTTCAAAACTCAAGTATAACACTTAAACAAAGTTTTGGAAGGATGATAAAAACTTTACATCCACAAAGCTAAAAGAAATTATTTTACATGACCCATAATAATAGAGATTTGCATTAGATACAATAGATAGGAATCCATGCATAGCAAATCATAAAAATAAGAAACAATTCCACTAGATCGTAATCATGGATAAGGGAAGATTGCATAATGCTACAATCCTAAATAAGGAGATATCATAGGCCTAGGAAATCCTCATAATTATAAAGTACTACAATCCAACAAGAGTTTATCACAGGTAAGCCACAGGAGGCATACTGCCATTGGTTTTGACCAACACAGAAAAATTCAACTCCAAAGTCCAAATAATTATTTATCTATTATTCTTCTAATAAATCTGAGTATAATCAATGAAATTCCCAAAAAGAGAATCATGAATTATCAAATGGAGGTTTACCTTAATTTTTAGTATTATACATTTGATATCCACCATCAATAATACATATTATCTCATCATCAAAATTTACAAAGAACTAGTATTAGTGTTTGAAAAATGAACTAATTTTGTGGTGGATGTGAAGTTACACAAAGTAATTTGATGAAGAGAATAATCTAAATACTGATAGTTCATGGTATAAAGTAGAATTCGATATATTAAAACTAAACTATCAAATTTTAAGCATTAGTCCTAATACATTGTATGACCATATACAATCAAATCTTATCTTCAGCCTATAATAAAGTTGTAACTATTGTAATCAATAGCCAACTTCTACAAACATTCAGATGCAAAGTATGCATGATTAATGGGTGGTGCAATATGAGATGATGAACGTAATGACAATGATAAAATACATACATGTTGCATAATGGATATGTTATAACAAATTCAAGAGACTGAGAATGACAAAGAAAACTTAAAATTGATGCTAATTAAATTCCATAAAATTATCATCTAACAATAGACAAATCAAATAAATACTATGTATCTACATATAAACAAACAATCTTATAAAAAAAAACTAACTTGAATGACTTAAAAATTAGTTATGATGAATTATATAATTTTGAATTCAATCAGATAGATGGAGCTTTAACTTTTAAATTTTCTTTTAAAAAATCATTATTAATAAATTCTTTAAAATATTGATGCAATTTATGGATGACCACAAGCTGATACTTGAGTTGCTCAACAATAAATAAATCAAAAAAATAAAAATCTTTAAATGAATTTATAAATCAATAAAGAAAAAATAAAATCAATTTTAGTTGATTCATAAAGACAATTTTATTAGATACATTATCATATTCTTCAATTAAATTATCAATTTCAATAGGAATGATTTGTTCAATTTAAAAATCAATGCTAGATTCGTATTTCTAATGCCAGCATATATTCATCATTGCTCGCATGATCAAATTTAAATTTTTTATTCATATATGTTTTTGAATTTAATTTTAGATTAAAGTTTTTAATTCTTTCTCAACTTTAAATTCAAGTTCAGATTTTAAGTCTTATTTAATTTTAGATTCAAATTCATAAACATATTATAGTATAGAATTCTGCATAGATACAAATTTAATAAAATCAAATGTACAAACCTATTAAAGATATAAATCACTTTCTATATCTAATCATCATTTAAAAAAATTATTCATAAACTACAGTTTTTCAATAACGTCAAATTTGACCATGCATAACTCGTGTGTTAGTGTGTATTCGACATACTTTATATAGAATTTTGATGACTTTTTATTATAAATTCAAGGAGCAGATGCAGTAGTTTTACTAAACTTATGTGTCAAACCTTACCTAACATCTCTGGATAGCTATAGATTAATTCATCATTAGTTTCTTACCTAAAACCTTTAATAAAATAAATATTTACTAACATAATAATCATTATGCAATTATTATTAGGCTATACAGTTTTAAACCTTATTAAATATCCAAATGAATTGTAATCACCATATCTAAAGTTTTTACAATGATCATATAGTTGTTCCATATAATAAATGACAAAAAATACAAATATTGTTATCTAAGTTTATATTCCATATCATCTCATACAGATGTTTTTGTAGCAACAACACTTCGCTAAAAATATTGAGCATGTATTATCATTTTTGTTATGACAAATTCAACCCTTGGGAATTAGGTAACCTAAAAAAAAACCTTCAAAGGAATTTATTTAATTTGAAGATTTCTAAAGTTTGTACCTCTGCAAATATAACCATAAGCCTCATCATAATCTTGTTTGAATTATTCAAATTTGTAATTAAATTGATTTTACCTAAATTGCATTATTAATAATTGCTTAATATAACCATAAGCCTCATCATTATCAAATCCAATACAAGGCCGAAGGTTTACGCTAGTGCAACTCTAATATGATAAATATATAGTGTTTGTGTTAATAGATTTTCTAAATGATGTAAACAAAATATATGGATAAGACAATTATCTAACAAAATAATTAGTGAAGGAAAATAATTCAATTTTGAGTGAAAACTTTGGTCTCCAAATAAAATAAACCATTAAAAATAAAGAAAAAATCATAATAAATATAACATATTGGGTTTGAATGTAGTCAAATATATAGCAACTTTAAGAATTGACCAATATATAATTAATGAAAAGAAAAGGAAGAGTAAATCAAATAAAATTAAAAATATCATCTTCCATGATGCATCAAGCGGCATACTTAAAGAAGGACTAAAGCCCCTAAATGATGAAGCAAACTAAATTTATTCACACTAGAGTCGTTTTTACATACCTCAAAACACATCTTTTGAAAGGGTGGACTTCTAGCAATGGTTAAGTTTCCAAGAGCATCCTAGTTACCCCGTAGTTCAACAACAACAACAAGCCTTAATCCCACTAGGTGGGGTCGACTACATGAATCCTTCGTCTCCATTGTGACCTATTATGTGTCAAATTCTCATTTAAATCAAGTATACTAAGATCATTTTTTATACATCTTAACCAAGTCTTTTTAGGTCTACCTCTTCCTTTCTTAACATAAAGCAAATCTAATGCATCTATTCTCCTAATCGGTCATCGACGTAGAGCTTTATGTGTGGCCAAACCATCTAAGGCGACTCCCTAATCTTATCTACCACTGGAGCTACCAACTTTTTCCCGAATATACTCATTTTGTATTCTATCTCTAAGAGTAAAACCACTCATCCACCTAAGCATCCTCATCTCTGTAACACTTAACTTAGTCTTATGCTTCTCTTTTATTGGCCAACATTCTGCACCATAAGTCATTGCAAGTCTTACCACCATCTTATAAAATTTTTCCTTAAGTTTAAGTGGAACTTTTCTATCACATAATAGGCCAGATGCATTCCTCCACTTCAACCATCCAACTTGAATTCTACTAATAACATCTCCATCTATTTCACCATCATTTTGAACAATAGAGCCTAAATATCTGAAACGCTCACTCTTATTAATGACTTGTTCACCTAATGTCACAACACTACCACTAGAACTTCTATAACTAATTACACTCCATATATTCAGTTTTAGATCTATTTAAACGAAAACCTTTATACTCTAGAGTTGACCTCCATAATTCAAGTTTTTGTTGAACTCCCTCTTTAGTCTTAACAACAAGAAGAATGTCATTAGCAAAAGGCATACGCCAAGGTACATCTTCTTGTAAATGCCTAGTAAGAACATCCATAACTAAAGTAAAAAAAGATAAGGGCTTAAAACTGATCCTTGATGTAATCCAATTGAAATAGAAAAATATTTTGTCAATCCTCCTTGTGTTTGGACACAAGTAACAACTCTAGTATACATATCCTTAATAACTTGAATATAACCAATATTAACTCCTTTCTGTTCTAGAACTCTCCAAAGAACATCTCTTGAAACTTTATCATAAGCTTTCTCTAAATCAATAAAAATCATATGTAGATCCTCCTTATTTTCTCTATGCTTCTCCATCAAACCCCTTAACAAACGTATAGCATCCATAGTAGATCTACCTAATGAAACCAAAGCGATTGTGAGAAACTTCTATATCACACCGTAACCTATGCTTTACTCTCCCATAATTTTAATGTATGACACATTAACTTAATCTATAATTTGCACACTCTTGTGCATCACCTTTATTCTTAAATATAGGAACTAACAAACTCTTTCTCCACTCATCCGGCATCTTTTAGTCTTTAAAATGACATTAAAAGATTTGTAAGCCAAGAAATTCCTTGATCTCCTAAACATTTCCACACTTCTATTGGAATATTATCTCGGTCTCTTGTTTTCCACATTTCATTTTTTTTAAAGCTTCACTAACTTCGGATTTACTAATATGACGATAAAAATGAAATTCTCTATTTTTATTTAGAATATTAAGGTTGCTAAAATCAATCGTACTTTCAGATCCTTTATTGAAAAGTTTATCAAAATATCTCATCCACCTATTTTCAATATCCTTTTCTAAAAAAAAGCATTTTATTATTTTCATCCTTAATACACCTCACTTGAACTATGTCTTTACTTCTCCTATCTCTTTGGTTGACTAACTTATACATACATCTTTCACCTTCTTTGGTATCTAATCTATTGTATAAATCACTATATTGCTTTCTTAGAATCTCTACAGGCCACTTTATATCTTTCCCAATTCTCCGAGTTTTTACATCTAAATCAAGTTTATAACAATACTTCTTATTTTTTTATCTTTTCTTGCACACTCTGACTCCACCACCAACTATTCTTATTAAAAGAAGCTTTTCCTTTTGATTCTCCAAGCACATCTTTAGCAACTTGCTTAATTTCACTTGCTATTTTTTCCCACATAATGTTAGCTTCCTCATGAACATCCCAAATTCTAATCTCTTGTAACTTACTCTTAAAAATATTTTTATTTGTGTTCTTTAAGTGTCCCCATCTAATTCTAGTTTAAGTGTCCCCATCTAATTCTAGGATAATAACTTACAACCTTTCATTTTAAAATCTAAAACTAACAATCGATGTTGGGTACTTAGATTTTCACTTGGAATAACCTTACAATCTTTACAATCTAAACGATCTATTTTTCTTATCAGAAAATAATCAATCTGTGTTTTACTAGATCCATTTTATAAGTAATAATATGTTCATCTCTTTTCTTAAATAAAGTGTTAGCAACTACAAAATCATAAGCTAAAGCAAAATCTAATATAGTCTTGTCTTCTTCATTAGTCACTCCAAATCCATAACAACCATGAATACTTTTAAAATCTTCTACCACTCTACCAACATGTCCATTTAAATCTCCTCCAATAAATATTTTTTCTTCAAGAGGTATCTTTTGTATTAATCCTTCTAATTCATTCCAAAAATTTTCTTTTGCACTTACCTCCAAACCAACTTGAGGAGCATAGAGACTTATAACATTGATAATCTTAGTATCAACAATAATCTTTAAAGCTATAATTCTATCTCCACATCTATTAATATTTATAACATTATCCTTCAAACTTTTATCTATAATCACACCTACACCATTTCTAGTTCGACTTTTACATGAATACCAAAGTTTAAAACCTAAACTATCAATCTCCTTGGCTTTCTCCCCAACCCATTTAGTTTCTTGAACACATAAAATATTTATCTTTCTATGAACCATAATATCTATTAATTTCATTAATTTACCTATAAGAGTACATATATTCCAAGATCCTAACCTAATTCTATTTTCATGGACTAACTTCTTTGCCCGCATCCATCCATAATGTGTGCATTGACCCTACATTATCAAAGCTACATTTATTGCCTATAATGCCCTTAGTTCTAGAGACTTGCACTGGGTAACACATAGGAATCCAAATGCAGCCAACAATAAGAGCAAGAAACAATGCCACTAAATCATAGTTTTGGATAAAGAAAGATCACAAAATGCTACAGGTTCAAGAAAAAGTAATCTAAAGCCTCCAAATAAGTAAATTGAATGATAAAGCCTCAAGCGCAAGGAGTTGTAATCTCAATAATAGTGCATCACAAATAAGTTTTTGGTAAGCTAAACAAGAATAAGAGAAATCACAAGTAAGTTGTATGAGCTACAATCACCAATTCAATGATAGACAACATACATTATTAAGGCCCTCAACTTAGGAGGGTTATTATTGGCTTTCTAGATGACTATAACACAAGCAATTCCCCCTTACTCGAGCCAAAAAAATTAAACCACATAATGTCAAATATAGTTTAGACAAACAGCTATGAGATTGACTTGGCTTATTACACTTTCTAATGAAACGAAAGTAACTCACATAATTAACTAATTGATCACTTCATAAGTTTGAAACAGTCATGTTAAAATTTATTTCATCATTGAAAAATATAATAACTAAATAATTAAATGCAACTATTAGTGTAATGGAATAGATTGGTATGGGTACAAACATGAAAAAATATTTTGATTTTTTCTAAAGCAAAGTTTTTTGAGTAAAAAAATGCCATTAGCCTCCAACATTTCAAAGATATGTAAAAAACCATAATAAGAATGAATAACAACTAAGGAATCAATTAATCGAAAAAAAGAACATAAACATTAATACAATAAGCAATATTTTATAGTAAGTTTTAACTTGAATTGAACAATTTGCAATAGAAAGGTATTGTGAAATGCACAAATTATCCTAATGAAAAATAACACATCAAGATCAAGAGAAAATAAACTCAACATTAGAGAAAAAATGGGTTCAATGACGTTAGTACATCGAGACCAACTACTTGCACTTGCTATGCATTCTAAACAAGAAAGTTAGATATGCATCAAACATAACAGTTCACAAACCAACATTCTTAGACTATTAACATCATCTTCTCTTTGAAGCAATTGCTTGATTTGTAGTGATTGACATGGTTACTTGTAATCCATCAATGCTGATGATTCTAATCAAAATAACTTCATTTAAATGTCCAAGGCATTCAAATATTGATGCACAATCGTGATCATGAAAACAATCGCATAGTATTCGTTTTCTAATTAATAAAAAATCTAGCTATTCACGTAACATTTTTAATTTCAAGAATAAAATTACTAGACAGGAGAAAGCAAGAATCAAGAGGAGGAGGAGGAGGAGGAGAAGAAGAAGAAGGGGAAGAAAAATCCCTTTTTTACCTGGTCGTAGTACACAAACGGTCCAAAAGTCGCCAAAAAGACCGCTCCAACCGCCAAACCCATCACCAAAAACCTACTCACCACCCTAGTCCATTCACCATTGCAATAATGCCAGAGCAAATACACAAAGTACAAAGGTGCAGCTACCAAGAAGAGATTTTTGGAACAAATCAAAATAGCAAACACGATCCCCGAAGATCCCTTCCCTCCACCATGAACCCTAGAGAAATCAAGAAGATCCCCAAAAGAAAGCCATTATACAAAGTGTATATGATCCACGATGAGTGTAGGATACCATTACGAGCGGCGAGCGGCGAAAGGAGGACGACCGGAGAGACGGTGACCCGCAAGAAGGAAGAGGTCGGCAGGCAACAGAGAGGCGAAGAAAAATGACGGCCTGCGTGAAGTTCTGGCCGTGATGAGGTCGATGGTGGGATCAATGAGGGAAGCGGGGAGGATAGAAGGAAAGAGAAATAGGCAAAGAGCGGGGTAGTCTAGGGTCCATGGACTTGAGGTGTCGAGGTACCATTGAGGGGAGTGGGGAAGAAGTTAGGCGAGCCAATGACGGACCTCAAAATCACTATGGTATGCATGATGAGAAGGGTCTTTATACATAGAGATAACGAGAAGAACCACCATGAGTCGCCATGGCGAAATGGAGGAGGCGGCTGGCAACTCCGGGGAAAAGTCAAGACTCTTTGTTACTTTCGGCCGCTGGTCCTTTGACTTGTATCGACTCATGCTTGCCCATTGATTAACGGGCTGAATTTAACGCTTTGAAAGATTGAATAGATGATATGTTCCAGCTATAATTAGAAAAAAATTATAAAATTATTCTTATTATTATATAGCATCAACAAGAAAAAAAAATTTTGAAAGTTCATACATACTCATAAATCTAGTATTTGATATTTAAATTTAACACATCACATTACACTAAATAACATAAAAAATAAGATAATATTTAGGACTAGTAATGCTAATATAATATTGAGCTTTTTATCCAAATGATTAAGTCTTTAGAAATTTTATTTTCCAAAGCTCTTCTTCAAACATGATCTCTATCTGCAGTTGTCTTTTCGTAATCGTCAGCCCATCTAAAAAAATAACAGTCATCCAGTGTTTGATTTCGAGGACACTTGTAAAATCTTCGTCCATAGTTGTCTTCTCATCGTGAAATGAATACGCAATATTATAAACCACAGTTGCATTGGATAATTCTAGAGGCACTGGAAATCTTTGAGTTCATATTTACTGAGCCATGTTGATGTAAGCAAAGAAAAAGTATTAGCATATATAGATTAATAGTTGTGTATATAAAAAATTTAATACATTTAAATGTGAGTACTTTTTGTCTTATGTCATTAACATATTTAGAAGTTTAGCAAAAATATATCAATCATATATAGATTTTTTTTTATAATAAAAGGAAATGAATTTTATTACCATAATAAAGAAGTACAAAGTCCTTAAAGGGGATAAATATATAAATTAATGCTCAAAGAACTACATTAAACCAAAAGTGATAAATCCTCTAACTAATAAAATAACATATTACAAAAAAAAATGAAATAGACCAACTCAGCAACAATACTAGATCCTTGTGCAGAAAGCTAAAACCAACTGTAAGACCCCAAAACCTGTAAATAACTTACAAGATACTAAAGAAAGGGTAAGTAAAAAAAATAAGAAACAAAGATAAAAAGCAAGGATAAAAAACAAAGGAAGAATAGGCTCAGGCTCAGTTAATATCATCTTTAGGAGCAACAATATATGTAAGTATCCAAATTTTATTAAGAATGATTACAATCACATATAAAGCTACCAACAAGAGAGCAGATAAAATGAAACATCAAAGTCATCACAGTCAACAAACCTCACCTTTAGCTATCAGTCGAAGACTAATAGCCAAAAAAAAAGAATCGGACACACTGGGAAATGAAAGACCAACAAAGCCATCCAGCCAACGAAAGATTTATCATCCACCAACATCAGGAGTAGTAGTGGAAAATGAAAGACCAACAGCAAAGCCACCACCAAAATAGAAGAAAAGCCAAATAAAAATAACCAACATAATCCGGAACCACCACCAAAGATCCTAGATCACAACAAAAGAGAGAAATTCATCCAACAAAGCCATCAAGCTAACCGACCAACGAAGACATCCAGCCAACAAAACAATCCACCAAGCAACCTCCACCAAACCAACCAAAACAACAGAGAAATGCAAAGAAAAATAGCAAACAGAATCCTAGAACCAGCCACCAACATCCCAAAATCAGACAACCAACAAAAGAAACAAACCCAGCAAATAAAGTCATCAAGCTAACCAGCCAATGAAGGCATCCAAGTAACAAAAGAGCAGTCCACTAAATAACCTCACCAAGCTAACCAAAATAATGAAGAAGAAAAGAGAAATGGGAATAGAATCCTGTAACCAACCACCAACCTTCAAGGCACCAAAACAAAGCCATCAAGCTAATCGGCCAACAAAGACATCCAGCCAACAAAAGTACTTCACAAAATAACCTCCACCAAACCAACTAAAACAACAGAGAAGTCAAAGTAAAATAGTCAACATAACTCCAAAACTAGCCACCAACCTCCCAAAACCAAAATTAACAAGAGACAAAACCCAAAGAAACAAAGCTATCAAGCTAACCGGCCAATAAAGGCATCCAACCAACAAAACCAGTCCACCAAACAACCACCACCAAACCAACCGATATAACAGAGAAGCCAAAGAAAAATAGCCAACAGAATCCTAACCAAACACCAACCTCCCGTAACCAAAAAATAATAAAAGAGACAAACCCAATAAACAAAGCTCAAGCTAACCACAAACAAAGACATTAATAAAAGTACCACCAAACAACCTCCATCAAACCAACCAAAATAATAGAGAAGAAAGTTAAACAACATAACTCCAAAACTAAGCACTAACCTCCTAACTAACCAATAAGAGACAAACTCAAAAACAAGGCCAACAAAGGCATCCAACCAACAAAAGTACCCACCAAACAACATCCACCAAAACAACCAAAATAGCAGAGAAGCCAAAGAAAAATAGCCAACAAAAGAGATAAACCCAACAAACAAAGCCATCAAGCTAACCAGCCAACAAAGACATATAGCCAACAAAAGCAATCCATCAAACCAACCAAAATAGCAGAGAAGCCAAAGTAAAATAGTCAATGAACTCCAAAACCAGCCACCAACCTCTTAGAACCAGGCAGCCAACAAAAGAGACAAACCCAGCAAACAAAGCCATCAAGCTAACCGATCAATAAAGGCATCCAGCCAACAAAACTAGTCCACCAAGTAACCTCCACCAAACCAACCAAAAACAATAGAGAAATACAAAGAAAAATAGCCAATAGAATCCCAGACCACCAACATCCCAGAACCAGGTAGCTAACAAAAGAGATAAACCTAGCAAATAAAGCCATCAAGCTAACCGACAAAAAAATGCATCTAGCCAACAAAATTAGTCCACCAAATAACCTCCACCAAGCCAACCAAAATAGTAGAGAAGCCAAAGAAAAATAGCCAACAGAATCCCAGAACCATCCATCAACCTCCTAGAACTAGGCAGCCAACAAAAGAGACAAACCCAGCAAATAAAGCCATAATACAAGGCCCTTTTAGATTGACAACCAACTGTACCCATTTTAATAAAGAAAGATAGCTATTTTGATGTATTAAGAACTCCCTTCTCATTGAATAAAGCAAGTATAGTGAATTCTTTTCTAACCAAACCAATATATGCATGGAAGAATCATAGATAACAAGTCATCAAAATATTCGCAACTAGACACAAAGCCAACCAACCACCTAAAGGCTAAAACAAAACAACCTTCAAAAATCAACCAGGCCACCCTAAAAGGACCATCCAACCAACACCAAAACCAGAAAATAAAACCAATAAAGGATAACAGAATAACAGTGCCACGGGGATAGAGAAAACTTAGTAAGAAGAAATTAGAAAGAGAGAAGTTTAACTAAAGGAGTTAATTTTATATCTTTTGTTTCATATAACATATTGACTTTGTCACGAAAGACCTATATTGTAAACTACATAATGTACTAAGATACATAATGTATCTCACAATCGTAGACATTAACTAAAAAGTTTAAATATGGTAGCATATTATGCATCGCTTAAACAACAAGTCATCCCTAATTCTTCACATATTTATTAAAGCGTTAGCAATATGTTCTCTCATTTGCTTCATCTCTTCACCCCTTCCCCATATTGTGTCTCATTATCATTCACAACTGAATCACTCTCAACAAATGGTTGGCCCATTCGATATTCATATGCTTCAAGATGTACGAATGATAAATCATCGTTTATCACAATAAAATCAATATCTTCTCGAGATGAATGTCATCGTATATAATTATGTAAAGGCGTTGTTGTCTCTACTATCTTTACTTGCTTTTTGGAATGAATATGTTGGCATATCACGTATAACAACCTACTTCTTCTTCCAAACTCTAAAAGTCCTCTCAATAACACTCCGGAATGAAGAGCGTCATTTGTTAAACATTTCTCTATGCTCTCGTACTACTTGGTTGATCCTCTCAAAATTGGGGATATGATACTTTGCATCCGAAAATAGCATAAGAAATTCTCATTGCATTGGATATCCAGCATCAACGATGTAATATTTTTCTTGCGATGATAAAAATATGATTAATTCATATGAATTGCTTTAAACAATGCTTTCTTGCTCAATTAACAACCTAAGGCTCAAAAATTACACTCTCCTCGTGTTGCATATTTGAATATACGATTGTCATGTGCCTCCCATCCAGCCATGATGAAAATAAAACACATGTTGAAGTCGCATATGTCCAGTATATTTTGAGTTGGTGATCCACAACGTCCAATATATGTGACTTTCTCACTACTAGGAACACGAGTATCAACATGTGTTCCATCGAGTGCTCCAATACAATTATGTCATACACTTTCTACTTAGAAAATATTATTAAAATAATGGCATAACAAGAAAAAAAGGCATAAAAGAAAAAATTCCATAAGATGTGTACCTTAAAGAATGACATATATCTAACATCATTGTATATTTTTGGTGGAGTATTTTCAAAAGTTTGATCAATTGGCTTCACAATATTTATTGCCAAGCTTACTAATGCATCTAAATCCACTGAGAAATACCTACTAATAGTTTCTAATGAATGCTAAAAATATTAACATGTTAAATGTATTGATTCATTATGTGATAACATATATAAAGTTATAGCAAACACTTCTCTTGTGCTTGTCTTGGATAAACCATGAAGCCCATGAGAAGCTTCAATTCATACAGAAGGTCAACAAAAATTGATTTTGACATCCGAAATACATCATGAAACCTAGTAGGGTGACCTCCTAATAGTTTCCCAATCTATTTATCTTTAATGTGAGATGAGGCCATACATGGATTCTTGCATATATATGATTCATAGAATTCATTTATGAAGTATGTCATCATTGCGATAACAAATATCTGTTGAGCCCTTTCTACTAGCTCATCAGTCTCTGATGTCTCCATTGATTCATAGAATTCATTTATGAAGTTGTCATTGATAACAAATATATGTTGAGCCCTTTCTACTAGCTCATCAGTCTCTAATGTCTCCATCAATTCGTAGCCTACTATATTAGAAGACAACATAAATAAGTAATATGATGACTAACAATAAAGAGATATGAAATATAGAGTTATGAATGTTTTACGAGTGTGGATATATCATCAGATATGATAACTAGCAATGCATAAAGGTAATTAAAACATATAACTAGAATTAAAGTTCAAACATACAATGTCCTACGAGCGTTGATATGTAAATAAAAAACAAACAGGCAAAGGTAGTTATGAATGTTTAGACATCATTATTGTTCATAAAATAACAAAGTTAATGAACTCTTCGCTCGGGCACCATTGTCAGAAAAGCCTCTCACTTAGTGGGGTCTTTAAAGAGTTGCACTGAAAATAGATATAACGACATATCGTCAAAAATTTCAGAGGTGCTATCGAAAATCTTAACAGCTTCTAACATTGGTAGACTAACATGCACAATTCTAGCATTGAAAGTCATGCTTGCACATGTTGAAATCAATTGTAATATTTGGTCTCTTATAAATACAATATTATTTTTTCTTCTTTTATGTATTTCCTGACCTAAACCTAATGTGCATTTTGATTGACTACCTTCACCTCATTCACCAATATCATGCATTAATCCCTCAATAAGTTCATTGGAATGTGCTTCTTTGGGCTCAATTAAATTCTATGAAATTTCTTGACTTGGAGCCCAAGCATGAGGACCTATAGCTACAACACCACTAAACATCATGTCAAGCTTCTCTTCTAGCTCCGGATCTATGCCACATAGTCTAAATTTTTTTGCATTAGGCACAACCTACAATTGAGAGTGCCATTTTAGAGACAAAATATGTTATTTGTTAAAGAATCAAATCTACAATAAACTCCAAAGAAATAAAAAAGTTGGATAAAGTCATTTGCTTCACATGTAGTTTTCTTTCCACCAATCATAACCTCTATTATTTTTCTTATATGATCCCATCCTAAGCTAGTAGATCTACATTTTAGCTCCTTCCAAAGTTTCCAATCTTTCTTGAGTTTGTTCCATTTGTTCTTCAACTGTGTTTTTTCATATTGTCTTCCTATTTTCTCTTGAAAATTTATTAAGATGTTCTACCAACCTTCTTTATTGAAGTGAGTTGTTGGTCTGTTCCCCAATTTCACATCTTTCAAACATACATCACAATATATTATCTTGATTTCTCTCTCTCATGTGGCAGATACACCACCATCTCTCGATTTGCCCATTTGGCAAACTATAATTTTCACAGAACAATAATATGTAATATAAAATTTAACATCAATTTAAATTTAACCATCTTAATCAAAAATATACTTATAGCTCATAAACTATAAACTTGTTGTTCCATCTTATGTAGACACAAATAATATTTCAATAAAATAAAATACTTTGCTAAAATAATTATATTATGCTTAAACCTTTGGGAGATTTCATGGTCATGAATAACATGGCACCAAAGAGAAATGCATTCACCTTAACAAGAATAAGATTGCTTAATTCACATAGCTATGGTGAAATATTTCTATCTTCATCTGTCCTTGAAAAATAAATGAAGATAAAAAATACACTTTTTGGTTGGACATCACGTAGATCCATAGATGTTCTTATTATGATTGGTATGACATTGAGGAATGATGTCTTGAGACGAAGTCACCATTCTACAATGGACTAATCACTTTAATAAGGACTCTTAAAGACTATGGGTCTTCGCATGTACCAGAGATTCTTTCCTTACTTTACATGGAAAAGTAAAGCAGGGTTCATTAAGTTTCCTATGGAGGCAAGCCCCCATAGTTAATTACATCTTAAGGAATGAGATTTCTTAAGAATACTCTCGATTAAGGTAAATGATCGTTGTCTCCAAAGATTTCAAAGATAGGACTATCAATCAATTGGTTATTTTTGGAAGATCAAATGGGATTGATCAAAAGGAGGGAATTATTATCGAAGCCAAAGGAAGATAGGTAGGGGATGCTCACGATGCTAGAAAACCCAGCGAGCATCCCAAACTATCTTATGGTTGGGCTTTATATTTTTGAATTTGAAGAGGAATTATTTGTTTGAGTTGAATTTTTATTAGAAATCTAGGACTTACAATTCCATGATACAAGATCATAGAAATGCCTAAGAGGTGAGGATTTATGCTTGTAGCCCGCAAAGAAAAACAACAACCTCTGAACCTGAATCTAGGAGGCTTTGGTGAGGGACAAAGCACGACCTAAATCTAAGGCAAAATGGGCATATGATTTATCTTCACAAGAGAGGATAAATCACTTAACTATTGGACTTACAACTGCCTATGGGTGGCCACCAACTAACTCCTCCTACGGTTTTAAATACATGTAGGCAAGTCTTATGCTTTTGCAAGATAGCTAGGTTGTTATTTATTTAGAAAGAAGCTAAGTCCTTAAACTCACTTCTTAAGAGACTAGATTATGTAGGGCATGAGTAATGACCTAAATCTAATACAAATTTTGTTTACCTTTTATTTTGATTTTTGGATAATTAATTTGACACAGGCTATGGGATTCATATGCCTAATGCACGAGAAATTGGTTATGAGTCAAAATCAACAAGAAGGAGGTGAGTTTCCACCATGGCTCTCAAAGGTCAAGCCATATTCTGCAAAGGTGGAAGCCTCCATAACAAGAGTGAAACAAGATGCTTTTTATGCATGATATGAAACATATAACATCCAGCTAAGGGGTTGCTAAATCTTTTATCTTGATTTATGTCCTTACCTTTAGATGAGGTTATGAGTTGTTATTTTTATTTTTGAGTTGATTAATTGGATAGAAAATTTATTTTCCTAAGAGTCTAAATGCATCCAGGCCATTCATCAAACAATGAAGAAACTATGAAAAATATGCCATCATAATGCACAAGTTAAACAAACATCAAACAATTTATAAAGCTAGCACAAAAGAATAAAAGGCCTTTGTGGGCGGGCTCCACTGCATAAATCCAAAAATAAATGGGTAGCCGAGCTCTACCCTTATACAACCCAGATTATAAATGAATTAATTACAATCAAAATGAATTCATGTTATGGGGGTCTTCATTCTTCATTCTTCATTCTTCATTTCTTCATTTCTTTGTTTCTCTTTTTCTTTTTCTTTTGCATTTGAATTTTGACCAAGTTCACGAGAAAAGGTGTTTTGAGGAAGATAGTCGATCTTTATATATCTCAACCTTTCTAATTGAAAATGGCTTTTCATCTTCTTTAACATAGTATTCAATTTCATCCTTTCAGAACTTGATGCACGATAGAGGAGGATGGAATCATCTTGTTCGTGTGTATCCAAGGCCTAGAGCAAAAGCGGTGAATGAAGTATTTAAATCAATTATGTAGAACTTGGCTTCAGCCTTCCAGTCACCTATTTTCAGAGGTAATACTATGGAGCCTAAAGCCCTCTCACCCTGTTCATTGAAAACTCTTAACGTCATCCGATCTCCTCGGAGCTTAGAGATGTCAATTTTCAAATAGACAAGGGTCTTTGGACTCATAATGTTCACTGATGCACTTGGATCAATCAAAACTCTGGAAAGTCTGAATCTGCCCATATCCATTATGATGTAGAGGGGACGGTTGTGCTCCATGTCCTTATGGTGAAAAATTTCTAATTCATTTTTTCTTAAGAATGTATACTTCCATCTTCAATCTATGTGGATAAAATGAAGATAGAAATATATTCTTTGCATTTGGACACCACATAGATCTATAGATGTTCTTATTAGGGTGATCAGTACGACATTGAGGAGAGGTGTATTATCTCGAAAGATAGAAGTCACCACCCTATAATGGACTTAATCACCTTAAGAAGGACTCCTAAGGACAATGGGTCTGTATATGTACCAGAGATTCTTCCCCTACCTTACATAAAAAAGTAAAGTAGGGTTTATTTTAAACCAGGTTCGTTAAGTTCTCTATGGAGGCAAGCCCCCATAGTTAATTACATCTTAAAGAATGAGATTCCTTAGGAATACTCTCGACTAAGGTAAATGATTATTGTCTCAAAAGATTTTGAAAAGGTAGGACTATCAATCGATTGGTTTATTTTTAGAGAGTCAAGTGGGATCGATCAAGAAGAGGGAGTTCTTATCAAAGTCAAATAAAAATAATTAGGGGATGCTTAAGATACTAAGAAGCCAAGTAAGCATCCCAAACTATCCTATGGTTAGACTTTACATTTTTGAAATTAAATTAATGTGTTTGAGTTGAATTTATTATTAGAATTTTACAATTCCATGGTACAAGGCTATGGAAATGCCTAAGAGGTGAGAATTTATATTTATAACTCACAAATGGGAGAAGCAACCTCAGAACCTAAATCTAAGGAGTTTTGGTGAGGGCCAAAAGCACGACTTAAATCTAAGGCGAAAATAGGTATTTGGTTTACCTCCACAAGAGAGGATAAATCGAACTTACAACCTGGGGTGGTCGCCTAACTCCTCCTATAATTTTAAATTCATGTAGGCAAGTCTTATATTGATGTATGATAGCAAGATTGTTATTTATTTAGAAAGAGACTAAGTCCTTAAACACAATCCCTAAGAGACTAGATCATGTAAGAGCATGCTTCAAATGACTTAAATCTAAAGCAAAATTTTCACATATTTTATTTTCATTTTAGATAATCATTTGACTCAGGCTATAGGATTCATATGCCTAATGTATGAGAAATAAGATTATGGGCCAAAATCAGTGAGGAGAGGTGTGTTTCCATCATGGCTCTCACCGATCAAGCCAAGTTTTTTGGCAAAGGTGGAAGCCCTCCAATCAAGAGTGAAATAATATGCTTTTATGCATGATGTTAGGAAAGAAAGTACATATCCAGCTAAGGCGTTACTAATTATTTTATCTTGATTTTTAGCCTAAGCTTTAGGTGAGGTTATGAGTTATTTATTTTTAATTTTGAGTTGTTTAATTTGGTAGAAGATTTATTTTTCCCTAAGAGCCTAATCGTCATCCGCACATCAAGCAAGGAAGAAACTAGAAAAGTATGTCATCTTAATGCACAAGCTAAACAAAATATCAAATATTTTATAAAGCTAACGTAAAAGAATAAAAGGCCATTTATGGTCAGGCACCATCACACAAACCCAAAAATAAATTGGGTTGTCGAGCTCTACCATTATACAACTCGAATTATGAATGAATTACAAAAAGAAATTCATGTTATGGAGGTCTTCATTCTTCATTCTTCTGTCTTCTTTCTTTTTTTCTTCTTTCTTCTTTTGGTTCCTTCTTTTGGATAGTTGGAATGTGGATGCTCTAAAGGCTTCACATGGTACATAAGACATAGTATTATAACCAATTTTCATCCTAATCCCCCATAACATTCATTCCAAAATCTTAATTGCAAAAATTACATGAAGAGGAAAAGTAAATCTAACTAATACCTACAAAATAGAGATTAGCTAAACAAATCATACAAATCCCAAGCATGTATATTGGACTTAGCACCCCACACATGGGTTGCCAAGTCCTCCTAGCCTATTATTATGCTTAGGGTATAAGCCTACACAAAAGCATTTATATTTTTATTATAGCGCCCCTTAAGCACAATCCCTTGCAGAAGACAATGGTTAGACTAAGATCGTCCTACCATTCATTCTATGCACATTCACCCAAACATCCAGATTAGAAATAATACATCATAAAATAAAAGCAAACATCAAACCATACACCATCCTAACCTAAAACTAGAAATGGTGACTTAGTCAAATGTGTGTGCTTTAAAAGGTTTGTGTGGTATGCTTAGTTATGGCTTTAAGGCTTAGATTTTCTAAGTATGAAGATGTTCAGCTTAGATGAGTGGTTTTATTTAATTTTTAGTTGATTTGGGTTGATTTTATTTTGTACTTTTGATTTGGTTTAAGTGAATCCTACAATTAATTACTAAGTTATAAAGAGAGAGAAAAGAGAAGAGAACTTTTATTTCCTTCCCTACCTTAAGTAATTTCTAAAGTGGATTCATATTTGATTTTGTTTAGTGAATGTCTTATTATGTATTTTAATTAATCCTAAGTTTAAATTTTCTCTAAACAAACTTATTCAAAAAGAAAGGCATTTTAAGATTAAGTAAAGTGAATTAATATCACAAAACACACATCACCTCATTTCTTTCCTAACATGTTTAACATGCATATGAATGAATCCTAAACATATCTATACATACAAATGAAAATGTTTAGCACACTTTATGATGAATGCTAAGAAATGTTACTTAAGAAAATTAGAATGCTTTATGATGCATGATTTTCATTAAGTAGAAAAGAGGGGGTTCTTTTATTCATTATTCACATGCACATGTATATGTATGAAAGACATAAGTGAGAATGGCGCCATTGTTAGCACCAGGGCTGTAAGGTACATGACTTACTTAGTGCTACTAAAAGCCTTGTAACCGGATTGTCCGGACTAATATACCACTTTTCTTAAATACAAACACATGTACAAAAGAAATGAATGGAAAAAGAAAGATGCAAAAAGTTTGTATTTGTTTGTTTATTTTGTTTATGCAATTTATATGTACAAGTGTGGATGTCCTTCTTAAGTAATAGCACCGGAATGCATAGGAATGGGGTTATACAAGTGTTAAGTTTTTTTTCAAATGAACTATACACTTTGGCAAATCCTATTCAAATTTATGCTAACAGAAAAGAGAAGGAAAGCCACACTACGCGCATCTTCATATTTATATCCACATGCAAGCTTATAAATAATTATAAGTAGCACACTTTCAATTTTAGGTGTTTGATTTATAGATTTTGAAATTAGTTTTGGATTTAGTAGTGATAATAGCTATTCATATTTTTACTTTAGCCAAAACATGTAATTTGACATAAAGAAACTATTTCATTTATTTGATTTTTCAAAAGACATGAATGCATGATCTCATATGACAAATAATATTTAGCATGCTAGGAAAGAAATAAAGTGATGTAAGCATGTAATTTATTCACCCCAATTAGTTCTTAAAGATAATCCTATGGATTAAGATCATTTAAAGTGAATCAAAATTATTTAAAGAGATTTTTATTTTTGTTTGAATTTGATTTGATTTAATTTAGAAAATGTGAAGAGAGGTTTGCTGGTCCTAACCCATCTCCCAGATATGTGAATCAATTTAGTTTAATTTTAGCACAATTAGATTGATTTTATGTTTTTTTAGATTAAGGTGTACATTAAGTCCATTAATTACCCCTTACCTACACCACTTTAACATAATTAACCTAATAATTATGAGCCAACATATGATATACAATCACATGGAATTTAAATCAATGCTCTTAAGAAAGAAAGGGTCTAATGCAATTGGCTCACAATTATTGATTAATTAAGCTAAATGATTTAATTAAGTACTTTCATAACCTTCCCACACATGTGAGAGGGATTATGATTTCCTTAAGCTTATCTTAGCCTTTTGAACACCTAAGGATCTACCCAGCAAGAGATTGATTAAGTTCAGATTGATTTTGAAAATTTGATTAAGCCAATTAAGAAGATCATAAGTGGATTAATCCTTAATTAGTTTTGGATTAAGGAAGAAAGGGGGTTTAAGGAATATCTTAGGGAAAATATCCCAAAAACTATTCCATAAACCTCCTATTCACTTAAACAAAATTTAATTATCTTAATTAAGTGATTAAACCACTGTTCACATGTTTAATTGCTCTTAATTTTATTAAGGGGTAATTACGGATTTATTAATTGATTTCTCTAATTAATTCTAATAAAGAAAATTAGCGAGGCAAGTCATCCCACTAAACATGCCTGAGAAGTTTGTAACTAATTAATGAAGTCATTAGGGAGTAATTAGGGTTATTAAGTTTTCTATTAAACTCTAATTAAAGAAAATCCACTCTTCAAATTTAATTAAAAATAATTTTATTGGATTCCCCTCTGAATTATCTTTAAAATGAGCTATCATTTATATTTTTCTAATTTTTTATATTTAATTATTTAATTTTGAAGTTTCAGTGATTAAAGGATAATTAAATATCCTAATTATATAACTAATCCCGTCGGCACCACGTGGGCTGCTGACGCGGCGCGCTCTTTCCATGTGGCGCGATGGGATTGGTTATTTAAGTTATCAAATCAGATGCCGCGTCAGCCGACGGTGCCACGCATTTTCTCCTTGACCATATGAGAAGATGGAATAGTCAGGATTAAACCCACAGTTTCGAAGGATTAAATCATCAAATCTAAAGCATTTAATCAGGACCTTCCATCCAAAATACGTGGGATGGAAGGTCCATGATTCTTCCCTGCCCTCGCCTGCGGGAGACAGAGACCGTTTGTCCTCCATGGCTTGATCTGAGCTCACTCGAGCTTGGATTGGGCTAGGATTCAACCCACACCATCTAGAAGTAAGGAGAATAACATCCAACAATGTAATTCTATTTGGATTACACTTACCTTCATAAAGGACCAAAGAATTTTAAACTTAAGCTCGATTTTGAGGCATACCTCGCTTGAGGCTATCACCGACACTCCCAACCATTAAGGTAGCTTCGTCTAGTAGAAATGAAACCCTATTGAAGGTTTGAGGGTTCAATTTGCAATGGATCTTCCAATTGAGCAAAGCTTGCTTCAATGGATTGCGACTTTGGTCTAACTCCCCCTTCCTGTGGCTTGGATTTAAAAAAAAAAGGTATGAATGTATGAATTTCATATGACATACACATTTAGCATGCTAGGAAAGAAATAAAGTGATGAAAGCAATGTAAATTCATTCACCCTAATTAATTCATAAAGGCATTCCTATGAAATAAGAAAGTTTAAAGTAAATCAAAATTTGTTTAATGTGATTTTTGTTTTGAATTTATTTTATGTTTGATTTAGGAAATGTGAAAGAGTGTTTGTTGGTCCTAACCCATTTCCCTCATGTGTGTGGTATTTTAGTTTAATCTTTAGATGATTAGATGATTTTATATTTTGATTAGGTTAAGGTGTGAATTAAGTGTGTTAATTATCCCTTACCTATACCACCTTAGAATATTTAATCAAATGATTATGAGCCAATGATATGTCATAAAACCACACAAGGAATTGCACTTAAGAAGAAAAGGGTCATTTGGCTCATGATCAATGATTAATTAAGCTAAGGAGTTTAAGTTAAGTAATTTCATAATCCTTCTCACACATGTGAGTTAGATTTTGATTTTCTTAATGCACTTAGGTTATTGAACACCTAAGCATCTACCCAAAGTGAATTAGTTAAGTCTTGGAAGGTTTTAGAATTTTACCAAATTAATTAGGTAGGTAATTAGTGAATTAATCCTTAATTAAGTTTAGAGTAGGGAAGAAAGAGGGGGTTTAAGGAATAGCTTAAGAATAATATCCCAAAATTATTCCCTAAATCTCCTATTCACTTAAACAAACCTTAATTAACTCAATCAAGGGATTAAATCACTTATTACAGTTAATTAGGCTTAATTACATTAAGAGAGTAATTAGGAATGAATCTAGTAATTACCCTAATTAAACCATTAATAAATCCCAAGAAAATTAGGGAGGCAGAAGTCATCCCACTAAATACACATGAGAAGTTTGAGATTAGTTAATGAAATAATCAGAGAATAATTAGCCTAATTACATTCTCAATAAAACCCAAATTTAGAAAATAACACTATTCAAAATTCATCAAAATCAATTTCATAATATTCTACATTCAGTTATCTTTCATATGCAATTTATTTCATATTTTTTTGATTTTTGTACACTTAGAAATGAATATTTGAAGTTTTCCTGATTAATTAGATAATTTAATCGCCTAAATTATTTAGCTAATCTCGTCAATGCCATGTGGAGGCTAACACAGTGTGAGCTTTCCACATGGCACAATTGGAGAGCCTATTTAACTTGTTACATCATAGCGCGCTCGGCATGTTCTGGCGCTTTCTCCCCATCCATCCAATCAAGGATCAGACGACTGAGATTAGATCCGCAGTTCTTAAGGGATAATCTCTAGATCCTACGTGTTTTAATCATGGTCGTCCATCCAAAATGATGAATGGATGACCCGTGATTGTTATCTGATCTTCCCTACAGGAGATGTCCATTGTCCATCTTCTAAGGAAAGATCCAAGCTTGATTAAGCTCAGATTGAAACAAAATTCAACCGACACCAACACCATGCAAGGAGATCACATCCAATGGCTATATTTTTATGAAGTAGAAATTCCTTTCATAAAGGACCACACCATATCTAATCTAAGCTCGATTTAATGGCTTACCTTGTCGGAGGCTATCACTGGTGCTCAATTCTCTTGGAGAAGCTTTGTCTAATGGTGACGGAGCTTTGTTGAAGTTTTGAGGCCTTGAAATTGGATGGATCTTCCTAGAGGCTAACTTCACCTTCACTTGAGCTCAATCTTGATCAAAGTAAAACCTCCCTTGCCTTTGGAGCTTGGAAAAAAGCTTGTGTGAACTCGATTGAGTTCCCTGATGAAGCTTGCAAAGTGAATTGGATTGGTATTGAGCGTGGGGTGAGATTGAATTTCAATGGAGCTCCCCTATTTTTGGTTTGAGAAAATTCAGAAATGGAGAAGTTCAAATGGCTTGAGAGAGCTTAGGGAGACTTGGAAATGGCATCTCTGGCTTCCCTTTGCTGAATCAAAATGGAGAATGATGAAATAAAATTGGGGAGTATATCTCCCCACAGCAATGGATGTCCAAGAAGAATCTTGTCATTTTGATCCAATTGACCTCATTCCATGGGTTTGCTAGGCTATTAGGAGTGTCCTTGCATTCGTTTTGGTCAGAGGAGTAGAGTAGTGGAGCTCCCATATGCTTAATTCAAGTGGAGGAGGGATTCCATGTGCTTAATTTCATGCAAGTGGTCAATTTTAGCGTTAGGTTGGGTTGGGCTGACCCAAACCCATTGGGCTAGGTGCACCACACTCACTAGTGTCCATTTGGTCCACTAAGAGGGTGTGAAGTGGTCATGAAGAGTATTTGACCAAATTCCAAGTGAATTTGGCCAAAATTTACCCTATGGCCTAAGGGTAAAATGGTCATTTAGCTTGGGTTTCAATTTGAATATATTTGGTATGATAGAAAAATGGGTTGAGCCAAGTTTCAATGGATTTGGAGTTAATTTGATATGATTTGGCTCATGTTGACCCATTGAGATCAAAATGGGTCAACTTGGGTCAAGTTCACCAATTGGTCAAATTTGGTCAAACTAAGGGTTGGGTCAAGTTCATATGATCATTTGAAATGTGTTGGTGGTATTGGTTTGGTTCAATTTGATTTATATTTGATTTTGGTTCAATTGAGTTTATTTAGGTCAAATGGGTCAAGTGGCTAATTGGGCTAGGTTAGGCTCAAATGTTGACTTGGTCAAGTTCAAACATTGGTCATGAATGAGTTTTGATCAATGGTTTTAACCAATTTAGCCTATGGTGGATTTTGGCTATGTTAGGTTTCATTTTCGCTAAGTGTTGACTTGGTTTGACCCAATTTTAGTGATTGATCATCTCATGATGATTGTTGATCATGATGAGAGGCTTAGATGGGCTTAGTTCAATCCAATTTGGTTAGGATTAGAATTTGGCTCATAAGGGATACTTTAGGTCACTTTGGGTCAAGTGAGCCTAAGTGGGTCAAATGGCTTGGTCAAAGCTTGATTTGAGTTTGATTGAACTCACACATGGACTTATGATTGAAATATAAATCCATTTTTGATTCCTTTGACAATTTCAAGTTCAAAAGGGTGAACATAAGTTTGACTTGGGTTTGATTTTTGAATTTAGTTTTGGTTTGATGATTGAAGTTTATATTTATATTTGGATTCATGATTGAAGAATTGATTGAATCATGAAGAAAAATCAAGGGTTTGGCTTGATTTGAGTTTGATTTGGCTAAGTTCAAGAATTTGACCGAAAGGCTTAGGTTGATTGAATTTGAGTTTGAGTTTTGAATTGATTTTTGGTTTGATGTTTAAAGTTTATGTTTATATTTGGATTCATGATTGTAGGATTGATTGAATCATGAAGAAAAATCAAGGGTTTGAGTTAGTTTGAATTTGATTTGGCTAAGTTCAAGATTTTGACTTGAAGGCTTAGGTTGGATTTTTGATTGAATTTGGATTTGATTTTTTTTTGAATTGATTTGAATTTATATTTCATTTATATATGTGAATATAAATGAGAATATAAATGGGTTATGAGAAAATTTCATGAATTTGAAGTGATTTGAACTTGATTTGAGCTAAGTCTAGAGAGGCAATCAAAGGATTTTTTATTTGGATTTGAATTTTAAATTTGATTTGATTGATTTGAATTTATATTTTATATAAATGAGATTATATATGGGTTAGGAGAAAATTCCTTGAATTTTATTTGATTTAGATTTGATTTAGTCTAAGTCTATAAGAGGGAATCAAAAGACTTAAGAAATATTTTGGAGTTTGGAATCCAATCATAGGCTTTAATCATAGGTTTCAATTATTTGGAATTGATTCATGATTTAAGAAAATCCATTGAATTGATTCAAGGTTTGAGTTAGAGTTGGAGTTGATATGAGTTTGGAGATTTGACTTGGAAGAAGGAAGCATGGATTTGGTATAAGCTATAGGGTAGGAAAATATGCTAACACCCTTAAGGCATAACCTATTTCTTTAGCTAACTCTTCTAAGTCTCTAGTGTTAGGTTGAGTGTCCACCTAATCACTAGATGTATCTTAATACTAAGGAACTCTTAAAGTCTAAGAGAAGTCCTATGTCTAAGATGGAGGGGTTGAGAGCTCATTCTAAAAATGAGGTCAACAATCCCCTAGCAGAAGGTCTTTGTCTGTGAATGTGACTCCCTTGGCTTCTTTTAAGTAATGTGCCCCCTATCCAACAGTGGTCAGCTAAGCTAAGCATATATCTGGATCAAGAAGGGTCTTGATTAATGATTCCCTTATATCTTTGGATAGGACAAGGGCATCATAGATGCTTAACTTTGCTGGCAACTTTCTTAGGCGAGCGAGGACATTGTAATCCACTTTGGGCTGATCCTCCACAAGCATATACATGGGTGGAGCATCTTGTGAGGGGCTTCTAGCTCATTAGTACCAATGACTTCTTTTCCCTTATCTTTAGGTGCCGCCCTAGGAGGTAGAACCTTGCCACTATGGAGGTTAACTTCAATGATCTCTTGTGGCAGTTTAGTGAAGATTCTACCTACTCATTAGGTTCACCTACAACTTCTCCTATATGACCCTCAGAATCAGATGATTCGAAGTCTATCTCAAGAAGTGAACCCGTAGTATTCAGAGAAGGAAAGTCCATCTCTGAATCATAAAGTGGTTGATCGGAGTTGTTATAATTATTGTTTAGACTTGAAGAGTTTTCTATAAGAGTAAAATTAGACAGCCCATCAAAAGTGACAAAGATGTAATTCAAACTAGCTTTATTTCTCAATTTCTTAGATTTTGAAGGTGGTACATAGTAGAAATCTAGTAAAGTAAGTGGCGTGAGGGATTTGATTCCCTCATCCATCGATACAAGATGTCTACTAGAAGAAGAGCTAGCTGAAGTAGTAGTTGGTGGAGTGGAGGCTGGGCTTCGGTGGTTGCTACTTGGCTATCCAAGGCTAGTGGCTGCTTTGAGCTCCCACTTTCCCCAAGTTGTCTTTGAAAACTTGCAAACCTTCCTTGATGTTGGAGGTTCGAGCTACCTTGGCACCTACAAGGAAAGTTTCTTGATTTTTGAAATAATATTTTAGAGGTTCGGATAAGGAGATATCCCAACCTTCTTTTGGTTTTGAGAGGATCATAGGTATCCCCAAGGATTACTCTAATGGAACTGGATGGTTGTTCCATAATATTCCTTTGGGATAACTATGGTGCTGTCTTGTATGCTATCAAGCCGTCCTTGAATGGAAAGCAATCCTCCAAAACATGGCCTAGCATGCGGTGGTAGTGGCAAAAGTTAGGATCATTGCTCCTACCCACTTCCTCCATCTTTTTAGGCACGGGTAGCTGAAATTCTGGTTTCTTTAAGAGATTCTTAAAGATTTTTCTAACTACCTCCCTCTTAAATGAATAAGGCTTATTTAGTTTATCCAAAGGAGTAGGTGGATGGTAGCTACTTGGTGGCATGTATGTGTGCCACTGCTGCTATGAATATGGCTGAGGAGGAGGCAGCTAAGGCCATGGCGGCTGCTGTGGAGGACGATAGGATGGCCAAGGTGGTGGTAGAGGAGGTGAAAGTGACCGCTGTGGAGCTTGAGGTCTCAAACTGCTCTCTGGCCAATTGCTTCCCATTGTCCACTTTTTCTACCGCCCTTGGTTTCTTCTCATAAGCTTTATGTGGCGTTGACTTTGTTGATTGATCCAGAAAAGGCAACTATTTAGCTTCTCCTTGTAATCTAGCCGCCTTGTTGATTAGCTTTTCAAATATCTTGATGGTAAAACCTTTGAGCATGAAGGTGACTAGGCCATGAATATTCTTTAGTAGAATTTCAATGGCATGTTGTTCATACAGCTGCGGTTCACATTTCATACTCAAATTGTGCCAAGAATATAATCAAGAGGGACTCACCGGTGTTGTTGAGCCACAACGAGATCGCCTACAGCACCCTTTGCTGAGCTCCAACAAACCTCTTTATGAAGAGTTGCTCCAACTCAGCAAAAATCTTCACTAAACTAATGGGGAGTTCAACGTACCAATCGAAAACTATGCCTGGTAAGCTGCTGACAAAAAGACAGAACAAAAAAGCATCACTACCACTAGCATTGCAACAACTGGCTCTAAAGTGCGCTATGTGCTAAAATGGGTTCCCGTTGCCATCAAATCTCTTGAAAGAAGGTGGCACAAAACCCTTTGGATACTGGATGACATCAAATTCCTCTCGGTAGGGTCTACCCTTTGGAACCGATGATCCTCCTCAGGCTTGCGCCAGCGCTTCCCTCACCTGCTGCTCAACCATGAGTTTAATATCCTTTTCTTGTATGGAAGTACTATCCACTACCTTCCTATACAAGCTTGTGTTGCCCTACTCTACCGAAGGTAAACTCTTAGGCTGATCTAAGACATGCAATAACTCAGGATGACCTATTTCTATAATAGTAGGATGCACTATCGGGGCTTGGTTCTGAAGTGCCAAAACTGCTGCTATCAAGTCTTCAAGCCTCTTTCCCATCCTGTCAATTTGTTCATCTATTTGTTTATGTTGTTGAAGTAGGTGTTGCCAAAACACCTTCCAAACCATGCGATCATTAAGGAGGGAACCCTAGTATCAATCATGTGCACTCCTTAAATCCTCCAACAGGTCATCTTCATTAGGATCAAAATTGACTTTCTCCTCCTCTAAGTCAGGCCAGTCATATCCTAGGATTTCTTTCTTCTCCACTAGATACTGTGCTACAATGTCATTAGGGAACAGTCCAACTATGCAAGCACAAATGATCATGGCTAATCGGTGGTGGGATCATTATCATGAATAGAAAGACATCTAACCTCCCCTACTACTGGAGAATTGATCTTGTGAGGATTACGCTCATCGGAGGATAAATGTTTCTGCATGTGACTAGATTTGGGTGGAGTGGTACTCCTAGAAGGATTTATAGCCATGGGGATAGTGATGCGTCTCCTTCCCCTCGATTCGCTATCTCATACTCGTGGTGGTGGTGGTGGTGAAGGCACAACTACTATGCTCCAAGTCACCATTCCCTCTTCACCATAACTGGGGCAGGAGGTCGAGCAGGAGAGCTCGGCCTCGCCTCAGTCGATGGTGTAGATGGAATGAGATCTATTGGCCATAGCTGGATCACCAGTGGGGCTCTCTTTTTCCCAGATGTTTCCTTCATGGCCTTTGCTAGAATAGTGGATGATGGAACCTGTACTGGAGATGGTGGATGTGGAGTGGAGCGGTGTTGTGGAGACGCGCCGACTCTCTTTGGGTGGGAGCTCCTCTCCTATGGTGGGTAGTACTCATCAGTAGAATGATATCAATATGATCGATGTGGGTAGCATGCCAATCGGGAAAATCCATGAGGACTGAGGCTGCTGACTACCTACTGCACCTCCCTCTCTCTTGGCTAGTAACCTATACTGACACACGGGCCTCCCTAACCCTCTCCTGTTTGTGGTTCTCCCTTCTACTGTGGGGGATGATTAAGTGTAAATAAAATTGAGCCCCAGACGCTGACCTTCTGTAGGCTTCGCCAACTCGGCAAAAAATTGATCTAAGGTTGGCATACAACCTTCTCCTCTTTCTGATAGGAGCCTCAAACTGTACTGCAGGTGGAGGTGAAACCGGGATCCTCCTAATATCTTCCTCTCCATTAGATCTAGAGAGGGCGAACTTATTTTCTGTGATCAATGGGGAAAGCATCCTAGGTAACTCTTCTATTACAACCTGAGAAACTGCCTCTAACTCCCTGGCTATACGGTCATGATGCTGCTTGATCTTGCGACATCGGTTGCGGCATTGAGTCCTGCTAGGAGGGGAAGCATGAGAACTAGACCCAACCTTGTAGGTGGGGGAGACTATCCCTGAAGATAGGGGAGCCTTCCCCTTGTAAGAGGCCAATGAGTGGGTGCTAGCCCGTACTGGGGCAGCAAGGGGAACAACTGAACACACTTGCGCTGTAACTGCAATTGCTGCAGGACCTACCACAGTCTTCCTCTTCAGTGAGGGAAACTCTGAGTTAGATGACATCTCAACATGGATGACTGACTTCTGGTCACCATACTCCTGCTAACAGTTGTGAGGGCTGGCCCATCACAAGTGATCCTAGCCCCCACGAATCCTTGGCCAAAATGAATGAGCTGGGCAAAATCAGCCTGTGTGAGGCTGGCTCATCTAAAGCCAAATCCATCCCAAAAGGAAAAGTCAACTCATACTTCTAAGCTGCCATTAGACTGAACTGAACTGAACTGAACTTGACTGAAATAAGGTTGAAATTCTGCAATTTTAGAAAATAAACCCAGATCAGATTTCTGCTTTAATTTGTTTAGAATTTGAACCACACTCAACAATTTGAATATGTTAAGTGGGGCTCTTTTAAATTTGGAGAGAGATTTTGAGTTTAAAATTGGATTGGAAAGGAGAATTTTGAATTTGGAATCCATTTTCAATAATTTTGTGTATGTTGAAAATGGGTTCTAATCTTTTTGAGAGATTTTTGATGCTTCCATTGGCTCTTATTTGAATTTGATTTTTTGTGTTTTGAGGACCATTCATTAAACAAATTTGAGTATTTTAAAGTAAAGGGTTAATTGATTTTGTTTGGAATTTCTCACTTAGCAAATTTGAGTATGCTAAATGAGTTGTTAGAAAGCAATCTTCTTCTTTTGTTTACTTGTTTATGAATTATGTGTGAACTTGAGGATGAAATCTTCACTTAGAAAATTTGGGTATACTAAATGAAGAATCCAAAAGTGTTCTTTTGTTTTGAATTTTGAAAAATGAGATCTTTACTTTGCAAATTTGGGGCATGTTAATTAAAGTCCAAATGTGTTTTGTGTTTGGTGATTTTGAAAAGAGGATCTTTATTTAGCAAATTTAGGTATGTTAAATAAAGAATCCTAATGCGTTTTATTTTGATTTTTGAAAAGAGGATTCTTTACTTAGCAAATTTAAGTATGCTAAATAAAAGAATGCAAATGTGTTTTGTTTTGATTTTTGAAAAGAGGATTCTTTACTTAGCAAATTTAGGTATACTAAATAAAGGAATCCAAATGTGTTTTATTTTGATTTTGAAAAGAGGATTCTTTGCTTAGTAAATTTAGGTATGCTAAATAAAGGAATCCAAATGTGTTTGATTTTTATGATGTTTTGAAAAGAGGATCTTTACTTGGCAAATTTGGGTATGCTAAATAAAGGATCCATGTGTGTTTTGAGTTTTGATTTTGAACTTTGAAAATGAGAACTTTACTTAGCAAATTTGTATATACTAAATAAGGTTCAAATGTATTTTTGATTTTGATGTTTTGTATTATTTTTTTTTGAAAATGAGAACTTTACTTAGCAAATTTGTGTATGCTAAATAAGGTTCAAATGTGTTTTACATTTTTTGTTTGTCTTTGAAAAAGATGATCTTTACTTAGCAAATTTGGGTATGCTAAATGAAGAATCCAAATGTGTTTTGTTTTTTATTTTGATTTTTGAAAGGAGGATTTTTACTTAGCAAGTTTGAGTATGCTAAATAAAAAATCCAAATATGTTTTGTTTTTTATTTTAATTTTTGAAAAGTGGACTTTCATTTAACAAATTTGGGTATGTAAGAATGGAAGTCAATTTTATTTTAAAAGATGAAATTTTTATGTGTGATTATTGCTTTTTGAAAAGAAGGAAATTCTAACTTAACACATGTGGGATGTGTTGAGTGGAATTTCAGATGTTGTGATGTTGCTTGGAAATGAAACCTTCATTCAACATGTTTGGATGTATTGAATGGAAAGGCTCTTCTTCAAATTTTGTGCTTTTTGAAAAGAAAGAAATTCTAACTTCAACGTTTGTGAGATATGTTGAAATGGAATTTCAATGTTATGATGTGATTCTATTTGGAAATGAAATCTTCATTCAATAAATTTGAGTATATTGAATGAGAGTATTTATTTTTAAATATGTACTTTTTGAAAAGATGATTGTTGGATTTTATTTTAAAATGAAATCCTCATTCAATAAATTTGAGTATATTGAATGAGAATGTTCATTTGTACTTTTTTTTTGAAAAGATGATTGTTTGAATTTTGTTTGGAAATGAAAACCTTCATTCAATAAATTTGGGTATATTGAATGAGGATGTTCATAAGTGCTTTTTGAAAAGATGATTGTTGATTTTGATTTTTAAAAAGGTCCTACATGTAACAATCTTGAAGATTATTAAATGAGGTGCAAAATATTTTATTATGTGAGCTTCTTTTGAAAGTGCTTTTGGAAAGAAATATTTTATAAAAGATTTATTTTTTCTTTATTTTGAATGAACCTTTTCCTTACCATAAAATGATAAGGAGGAAGTCTTTATTTATTTCTTTTTATTAAATTTTCATTTTCACTATTGGGGAACCCAATAGGGGTTTTAAGACCTACGCAGAGTGAGGTCCTAAAACCTAAAAGATGTTAGCTAGCTTAGCTTAAAAATGAAATAAACTAAGTGCCAATGAAAAAGAAAGATAATCTTAGATTCATATAAAATACAAACACACTATCAATACTTAGAGACAATGATCATTTACCAAAGATGGAGAAAGGAACCTTCCCCAGCGGAGTCACTAGAAAAATCTGTGGTGAAATATTTATACCTTCATCTATCCTTGAAAATAAATGAAGATAAAAATACACTTTTTGGTTGGACACCACGTAGATCCAAAAATATTCTTATTAGGGTGATTGGGTGTGACATTGAGGAATGATGTACTATCTTGAGAGATAGAAGTAACCATCCTACAATAGACCTGATCACCATAATAAGGACTCCTAAGGACTATAGGACTTCGAATGTACCAAAGATTCTTCCCCTACTTTACATGAAAAAGTAAAGCAAGATTTATTTTAAACCAGATTTGTTAAGTTTCCTATGGAGGCAAGCCTCCATAGTTAATTACATCTTAAGGAATGAGATTCCTTAAGAATACTCTTAATTAAGGTAAATGATCATTGTCTCCAAGGATTTCAAAGATAGGACTATCAATAAATTGGTTATTTTTGGAAGATCAAATGGGATTGATCAAAAGGAGGGAGTTATTATTAAAGCCAAAGAAAGATAAGTAGGGGATGCTCACGATGCTAGGAAACTTAGCGAGCATCCCAAACTATCCTATGGTTGGGGTTTATATTTTTGAATTTGAAGAGGAATTATTTGTTTGGGTTGAATTGTTATTAAAAATCTAGGACTTATAATTCCATTATACAAGATCATGAAAATACTTAAGAGGTGAGGATTTATGCTTGTAGCCTGCAAGGAAATAACAACCTCGAATCCTAAATTTAGGAAGCTTTGGCAAGGACCAAAGCATGATCTAAATCTAAGGAGAAAATGGGTATATGGTTTACCTCCATAAGAGAGGATAAACCATCGGATTGTTTGGACTTACAACTACCTGGGGGTGGCCACCAACTAACTCCTCCTACAGTTTTAAATACATGTAGGCAAGTCATATGCTTTTGCAAGATAGCTAGGCTGTTGTTTATTTAGAAAGAAGCTAAGTCCTTAAACTCACTCCCTAAGAGACTAGATCATGTAGGGCATGAACAATGACCTAAATCTAATGCAAAATTTGTTTACTTTTTATTTTTTATTTTTGGAAAATTCATTTAACATAGGCTATGAGATTCATATGCCTTATGCATGAGAAATTAGTTATGGGCGAAAATCAGCAAAAAGGAGGTGAGTTTCCACCATAGCTCTCAAAGGTCAAGCCATGTTCTCTGGTAAAGGTGGAAGTCCTTCATAACAAGAGTGAAACAAGATGCTTTTATGCATGATGTGAAACATACAAACATAATTGCTAAATCTTTTATCTTGATTTATGTTCTAGACTTTAGATGAGGTTATGTGTTATTATTTTTAATTTTGAGTTGATTAATTGGATAGAAAATTTATTTTTCCTAAGAGCCTAAATGCATCCAGGCCATTCATCAAACAATGAAGAAACTAGAGAAAACATGTTATCTTAATGCACAAGCTAAACAAATATCAAATAATTTATAAAGCTAGCACAAAAGAATAAAAGGCCTTTGTGGTCAAGCTCTAGCATAAACCCAAAAAGAAATGGATATCAGCTCTACCCTTATACAACCTAGATTATAAATGAATTAATTACAATCAAAATTAATTCATGTTTTGGGGGTCTTCATTCTTCATTCTTCTTTCTTCTTTCTTCATTTCTTCATTTCTTTCTTTCTTTCTTTCTTTCTTTCCTTCTTTTGGTTGGTTTGGATGTAGTTTTCTCCAAGGCTTCACATGGTGCATAAGACTTGATCTTATGGCCAATGTTTATCCTAATCTTCCATAACATTCATTCCAAATTTTAATTGCAAAATTACATGAAAAGGGAAAGTAAATCTAACTAAAACTTGCAAAATAGAGATTAGCTAAACATATCACACAATCTCAATCATGTATATGAATAAGTTGGACTTAGCACCTCACATAACTAAGTCCACACTCCTATTTTGGATTATGCTTAGGGGTATAAGCAACCTACACAGCAAAAGCATTTATATTTTTATTATAACATTCTTTAAGCACAATCCCCTGCAGAAGATAATGATTAGACTAAGATCATCCTATCATCCAGTCTACACACATGCACCCTAACATCTAGACTAAAATATTACATCATAAAACAAAATCAGGCATCAAACCATGCACCGCCCTAACATAGGACTAGAAATGGTGACTTAGCCAAATGTGTGTGCCATTTAAGGCTTGTGTGCATGTCTTAGCTAGGCTTTAGGGTTGAAGTTTTCTAAGTGTGAGAGGTTTCAACTTAGAGGGTGATTTTATTTAAGTGATTTAGTTGATTTTTTAATTTTATTTGATGATTTAATTTGGTTTAAATGAACCTATATTTAATTATTAAATGTTGTAAAGAGAGAAAAAGAGAGGAGAACTTCTCTTTCCCCTTATCTTAAGTAATTTCTAAAGTAGATTCATTAATGATTTTTCTTTAATGAATATTTTATTATGTGTGTTAATTAGTCCTAAGTTTATATTTGCTCTAAATAAACCAATTCAAATAAGAAAGGCATTTTAGAATTAATTAAGGTGAATTACTATCACAGAACACACAACTCTTTATTTCTTTCCAACATGTGTAAAGTGCATATAAATGATTCCTAAGCATATCTACACATGCAAATAGAAATGTTAGCACACCTTGATGATAAATTCTAAGAGATGTTGTTTAAGAAAAATTTGGAATGTTTCATGTATGCATGTTTTCCTTAAGTAAAAAACATGGACTCTTTTATCCATTAATCAAATGCACATTTACATGTATGAAATACATAAATGAGTATGGCGCCATTATTTTCTACACCAAGGGTATAAGGTACAAGACCTTCTTAGGGCTACTTAAAGCCTCGCAACCCCGAGATGTCTAGACTAATATACCACTTTTCTTAAATACATATGCATGCACAAAAGCAAATGAAATGGATGAAGAATCATGCAAAAGATTTTTGTTTGTTTGTTTGATTTGGTTTATATATGTGATATGAAGATCCTTCTTAATTCATGACATGGGAGTGCATAGGAATGAACTTAAGCAAGTGTTATGTTCTTTTCAAATGAACTATACACTTTGCGAATTCTATACAAACCCATGTTAAGAAAAGAGAAGAAAACCACCTAAAACACACTTCTATACTATAACCACATGCAAGCTTATAAATATTTATAAGTATCATACTTTCATTTATGATCTTTAGTTTACAGATTTTGAAAATAATTTTTGATTTAGTAGTGATAATAGCCATTCATATTCTTACTTTAGCCAAAGCATGCAATTTGACATAAAGAAATATTTCATTTATTTGATTTTTCAAAAGACATGAATGCATGATCTCATATGATAAATAACATGTAGCATGCTAGGAAAGAAATAAAGTGATATAAGCATGTAACTTCATTCACCCTAATTAATTCCTAAAGACAATCCTATGGATTAAGATCATTTAAAGTGAATCAAAATTATTTAAAGAGATTTTTATTTTTGTTTGAATTTGATTTGATTTAATTTAGAAAATGTGAAGAGAGGCTTGCTGGTCCTAACCCATCTCTCAGATATGTGAATCAATTTAGTTTAATTTTAGCACAATTAGATTGATTTTATGTTTTGTTTAGGTTAAGGTGTACATTAAATCCATTAATTTTCCCTTACCTACACCACTTTAACATAACTAACCTAACAATTATGAGCCAACATATGATATGCAATCATATAGAATTTAAATCAGCAATGCTCCTAAGAAAGAAAGAGTCTAATGCAATTGGCTCACAATTATTGATTAATTAAGCTAAAGGGTTTAATTAAGTACTTTCATAACCTTCCCACACATGTGAGTGAGATTATGATTTCCTTATGCTTAACTTAGGCTTTTGAACACCTAAGGATCTACCCAGTAAGAGATTGATTAAGTTCAGATTGATTTTAAAAATTTGATTAAGCTAATTAAGAAGATCATTAGTGGATCAATACTTAATTAGTTTTGGATTAAGGAAGAAAGGGGTTTAAGGAATAGCTTAGGAAAAATATCCCAAAACTATTTCATAAACCTTTTATTAACTTAAACAATATTTAATTATCTTAATTAAGTGATTAAACCACTGTTCACATTTTTAATTGCTCTTAATTTTATTAAGGGGTAGTTAGGGATTCATTAATTGATTTCCCTAATTAACTCAGTAATAAATTTTAAGAAAATTAGGGGAGGCAGAAGTCATCCCACTAAACATGCCTGAGAAGTTTGGAATTAATTAATGAAGTCATTAGGGAGTAATTAGGGTTATTAAGTTTTTTTATTAAACCCTAATTAAAGAAAATCCACTCTTCAAAATTAATTAGAAATAATTTTATTGAATTCCCCTATGAATTATCTTCAAAATGAGCCCTCATTTAAATTTTTTTGGTTTTTCTATATTAATTATGTATTTTTGAAGTTTCAGTGATTAAAGGATAATTAAATATCCTAATTATATAACTAATCCCGTTGATGCCACGTGGGCTACTGACGTGGCGCGCTCTTTCCACGTGGCGCGATAAGATTGGTTATTTAAGTTATCAAATCAAATGTCACGTTAGTTGGCGGTGCCACACATTTTCTCCTAGACCGTACGATTGAAGATTGGACAGTCAAGATTAAACCCACGATTTCAAAGGATTAAATCATCAAATCTAAAGCGTTTAATCAGGACCTTCCATCCAAAATATGCGGGATGGACAGTCCATGATTCATCGCTGCCCTGGCTTGCCGGAGATAGAGACTGTTTGTCCTCTATGCTTGATCCAAGCTCACTTGAGCTCGGATTGCTAAGATTCAACCCACACCATCTAGAAGCAAGGAGAATAACATCCAACAGTGGAATTCTATTGGGATTACACTTCCCTTCATAAAGACCAAAGAATTTTGAACTTATGCTCGATTTTGAGGCATACCTCGCCTGAGGCTATCACAGGCACTTCCAACTATTGAGGTAGCTTCATCTAGTGGAGATGAAGCCCTGTTGAATCTTTGAGAGTTCAATTTGCAATGAATCTTCCAATTGAGCAAAGCTTGCTTCAATGGATTGCGACTTTGGTCTAACTCCCCCTTCCCGTGGCTTGGATGCTTGGGATTTGCTTTGGATGAGCTCGACTTAGTGCCTTGATGGTGCTTGCAAGAGGAATTTGAATTTTATGGAGATTTGAGTGTGTTTAAGTTTTGGTTTCCTCCTTTATTTTGGCTTGAGTAAAACTGAGAAAGAGAAAAATAGAGAGAGCTTGGAAATTCTTCTGAGAGCTTAGGGAGCTTCCTCTGGGTTCCTAGGGCTCAATCTAGCGCAAGTGTTCTGAATTGGAATGGAATGAGGGGGAGTATATCTCCCACTACTTGGATTGGATGGCCGAGAGCCTCCTTGCCATTTTGATCAAATTGATCTCATGGAATGGGTTGTTTATCTTGTTAGGAGTGCCATGTAGTTCGGTTTTGGTAGAGGAGTGGGAGTGTGGAGGTGCACATGTGGAGAATTGAGTGTGGGAGGTGATCCATGTGGTCAATTTTAGCTTTGGGTTGGGTTTGGTTGACCCAAACCCATTGGGTCATGTGCACCACCCTCCTTGGTGTCCAAATGGTCCACTAGGAGGATGCCAAGTGGTCTTGAGTTGGAATATGATCAAATTCCAATGATATGATTTTGACCTAGGGTAAAATGGTCATTTGTCTTTGATTTTGATTTGGGAAGATTTAGAATGACTGAAAAATGGGCTATGCCAATTTTCAATGAATTTGGAGTTTATTTGATATGATTTGGCTCATGTTGACCCATTTAGGTCAAAATGGGTCAACTTGGGTCAAGTTGACCAATTGGTCAAATTGGCCAAACCAAGGCTTGGGTTAAGTTCATATGACAATTTGGAGTGGTTTGGTATCATTGGTTTGGTTCAATTTGATTTATATTTAGTTTTGGTTCATTTGAGTTCACTTAGGTCAAATGGGTCAAATTGACCAATTTGACCCATTTGACCCAATTGGGTTAGGTCATAGGTTGTTTTAGGCTTGGTTGATCATTTGAAATGTTTTGCAAGCTTTGGTTTCAATTAATTTTGGTTTGATTTGATTTTGGCTTGATTTGACCTTTTAGGTCAAGTTTGGTTCATGGTCAATTTGGCTAGGTTGGGTCTAGTTGGCCAATTGAGGCTTTGGTCAAGTTTGACAAGTGATTTAGAATAGATTTGACCCATTGGTTGCATTCAATTTTTCTTACATCAAGATTTGACACATTTTGATTTTTTAGCTCAACTTGGGTCAACTCGGGTCAAGTGGCTAATTGGGCTAGGTTTGGCTCAAATGATGGCTTGATCATGTTCATGGCCTGATCATGTTTAGTCAATTTGGCCTATGATGGATTTTGGCTAGTTTAGGTTTCATTTGGGTCAAATGTTGACTTGGTCAAAGGCTAGGTTTGACTTGGTTTGACCCAATTTGGGTGATTGATCATCTTAGGAAGATTGTTGCTCATAATGTGAGATTTAGATGGACTTAGTTCAATCCAATTTGGGTTGGATTAAAATTTGGCTCAAAAAGATGCTTTAGGTCACTTTGGGTCAAGTGAGCCTAAATGGATCAATTGGCTTGATCAAGGCTTGAGAAAAGCTTGGTTGAACTCACATATGGACTTATGATTGATATATAAATCCAATTGCAAGTGATTTAGAGTCAAATGGGTTTTGATTCATTTGATAATTTCAAGTTTAAAAGGGTGAACATGAGTTGAATTGGGTTAGTTTGATTTTGGTTTGATGATTAAAGTTTGTGTTTATATTTGGTTTGTGATTGTAGGATTGATTGTTTGAAGAGAAAATCCAAAGGCTTGGATTGATTTGAGTTTGATTTGGCTAAGTTCAAGAATTTGACTTGAAAGGGTATAGGTTGGATTTTGGTTAGATTTGGGTTTGAGTTTTGAATTTGGTTTTGGTTATTTGAATTTATATTTCATTTATATTTGTGAATATAAATGAGAATATAAATGGGCTAGGAGAAAATCTGTTGAGTTTGAAGTGATTTGGGTTGGATTGAGTTAAGTCCATAAGATGGAATCAAAGTGACTTAGGAAAGATTTTTGGATTTGGAATTGAGTTTTGGATTTGGTTTTGGTTATTTGAATTTATATTTTATTTATATTTGCGAATATAAATAAGAATATAAATGGGTTAGGAGAAAATCTTTTGAGTTGGAATTGATTTGGATTGTTGGAATTGATTTGAATGATTTGAGAAAAATTCTTTAAGTTGGAATTGATTTGAATGATTAGAGAAAAATCATTTTTAAGTTGGAATTGATTTGAATTTTGATTTGGAATTGATTTGAGTTTGAAGTTAATTTGAATTTGGAGTAGCTTTGAATTTGAAGTTGATTTGGATTGGAAGTTTGACTTGAAAGAAGGAAGTAAGAATTGGGTTAAGCTATAGGGTAGGCAAGTTTTTCTAACACCCCTAAGGCATGACCTATTCCTTATGGCTAACTCTTCTAAGTCTCTAAGGTTTGGTTAAGTGTTCACCTAATCACTAGAAGTGTCCTAAGACTAAGGGACTCTTAATGTCTAAGAGGAGTCCTATGTCTAAGATGAAGAAGTTAAGAGCTCATTCTAAAAATGAGGTCAACAATAGCACCAAAAAAAATCAAATAGCATCAAAACTTGAGAGGTGTACTTAATATTAACTCAAAGATTTACAACCATCAATGCCTCAGAGAAATAATCAGACTATCCAAATGTACAGAAGATTTATGTATACTTTATTTGTTCAGGGCCCATTTGGTAAAGTGTTACCACTGTTAAGTTCAAGAGCCTTTAATTGCAGATATCTATAGGAAAAGCCCAACAATATAGCATAATAAATGATAAAATAGATGTATCATAGTGAAGTAGTAAACCACCCTGTGGTGTTTATTTTTGAAGTGTGGGACACCACACAGATCTTAGGTTATTGTTGACCTCATTTTTAGGATGAGCTCTCAACCCCTCCATCTTAAACATAGGATTCCTCTTAGAAATTAAGAGATCCTTAGTCTTAAGACACATCTAGTGATTAGGTGGACACTCAACCTAGCCCTAGAGACTTAGAAGGGTTAGCCATAGGAATAGGTCATGCCTAAAGGGTGTTAAGAAAATTTGCCTACCCTTAGCTTGAACCATTCATCACCTTCCTTCCTTCAAGTCATACTCTAAAACAATCCTAATTGATTTTCTCAAACTCCAAATCAATCTTATTTGATTTTATCCAAACTCAAATCAATATCACATGATTTAAATTCATGATTGAAACCTATAATTCAAATTCCAAATTCCAAAATATTTCCTAAGTCTTTAATTTTCTCTTAAGAACTTAGCATAAATTGAATTCAAATCGAATCAAACTCATTAAATTTTCTCATAACTCATTTATATTCTCATTTATATTCACATATATAAATGAAATATAAATTTAAATCAATAAAATCAAATCCAAAATTCAAATTCCAAATTCCAAAATCTTTCCTGAATCTTTAATTTCCCTCTTAAGAACTTAGCTTAGATAAACTTCAAATCAATTCAAATTCATGAAATTTTCTCACCACTCATTTATATTCTCATTTATATTCACACATATAAATGAAATATAAATTCAAATCAATCAAACTAAATCCAACAATCAAATCCAAAGTTCAAAAAAATCTTTCCTAAGCCTTTAATTCCTTCTTAAGGACTTAGCCAAAACCATATTCAATTCAATTCAAACTCTTGAAATTTTCTCATAACTCATTTATATTCTCATTTATATTCACATATATAAATGAAATATAAATTCAAATCAATCAAATCAAATCCAAAACTCAAATTCCAAATTCTAAAATCTTTCCTAAATCCTTAATTTCCCTCTCAAGGACTTAAAGCTTAGATCATGTTCAAATCACTTCAAATCCTTAGAATGTTCTCATAACCAATTTATATTCTCATTTATATTCACAAATATAAATGAAATATAAATTCAAAAACCAAAACCAAATCCAAAAATTAAGTACCTAAGCCTTCCAAGTCAACATCTTGAACTTAACTAAATCAATTTCAAATCAAGCCAAACTCTTGATTTTTCTTCATGATTCAATCAATCTTTCAATCATGAATCCAAATATAAATACAAACTTCAATTACTTAACCAAAACTGAATTCAAAAATTAAACCCCAAATCCATTTATATTCTTCCTTTGAATATGAAATTGTCAAATGAATCAAAACCCATTTGACTTCAAATCACTTGCAAATGAATTTATATTTCAATCATAAGTCAATATACAAGTTCAATCAAACTCAAATCAAGCTTTGACCAAGCCATTTGACCCACTTAGGCTCACTTGACCCAAAGTGAGCAAAAGTATCCATTATGAGCCAAATTCTAATCCTAACCAAATTAAATTGAACTAAGCCCATCTATGCTTCTCATCATGATCAACAATCATCATGAGATGATCAATCAATCAAATTGGGTCAAACCAAGTTAAACCTAAGGGTTGACCAAGTCAACTCTTAGCCCAAATGAAATTCAACATATCCAAAATCCACCATAGGCTAAATTGATTGAAACCATTGATCAAGAATCATTCATGATCAATGTTTAAACTTGACCAAGTCAACATTTGAGCCTAGCCTAGCCCAATTGGCCACTTGACCCAAGTTGATCCAACTTGACCTAAAAGTCAAATTATGTCAAAACTTGATCTAAGCCAAATTGATTGAAACCAATGGGTCATGTTCATTCCAAATCACTTGTTGAACTTGACCAAAGCTCAATTGGCCAACTAGACCTAACCTAGCCCAATTGACCTTGAACCCAACTTGACCTGAAGGGGTTACCATGAGTCAAAATATACCAAATGAACTCCAAATCTAATGAAACTTGGCCAAACCTATTTTCTCAACATACCCAACATATCCAAATTCAAAAAGTAGCCAAATGACCCTTCTCCTAGGCCATAGAACAAATTTTGGTCAAATCCATGGGAATTTGGACAATTCCTCTTCATACCTACTTGATACTCTCCTAATAAATCAACTGAGCCATAGGGAGGGCGGTGCACCCAACCCAATGGGTTTGGGTCAGCCCAACTTGACCCAAGGACAAAATTGAGCACATGGCTCAAATTAGCCACATGGAAAAGCTCTTCCCACTTGTTTTGAGCACAAGGACACTCCACTAATCCACTCCTCTGGCCAAACCGACCATGTGCAAGCCTCTAACAGATCAAACCACCCATTACATGAGGGCAACCGGATTGAAATGGCAAGTAAAGCTTCAATCGTTCGAATGCCTAAGGGGGAAATATACTCCCCCTAATTCAATTCAATTCACACACACACTCTGTCAATTGAAGCATAGGAAGCCAGAGGAACCATTTGAGAGCCTTCCCAAGCTTCTTAGAGAGAGTTAGATTTGGCTATTTCTCAGTTTTTCATAAGAAAAAATATGGAGCTCCAAGTATTGGCCAACTTTCTCCACACACCAAATCAAGTCATTTCCTTTGCACACTCCCTCAAGGGACCAAGTCGAGCTTGCCCAAGCTCTTTCTCAAGTTCCAAAGGCAAGGGTATATCTACTTTAATCAAAACTGAGCTCACTAGGAGGAGGAGTTGGTCTATAGAGCTATCCACTCTACCTCAAGAGCTAAGATTTTCACCAATGCTTCGTCCCAACCAGACGAAGCTTCTCCATGGAATCGAGTGCTAGTGATCACCTCCGAGGAGGTATGCCATTTTTTCAAGCTTATTTCCCATGTGTGTTGGTCCTTCGTGAAATAAATATTAATGGCATGAGATTTTAATCATTAGATCTGCTTGCCATTAGGGTTAGATGGTGTGTGCAAAATTTCATCCCAATCTGAGCTCAATCAAGCTCGGATCAAGGCCTAGAATATGGACAGTCTCCTTGGATCACAGGCGTTGGTAGGGACAGATCTCTGTCCTTCCATCTGCAAATTTTGGATGGACGATCGAGATTAAATCACATTTTATATCCTATTTTATCCCCTCTAAATTGTGAATTAAATCCTAGTAATTCGATCCTTGATCAAACGGTAGAGGCAAAAGCGCATAACGCCGCTGCCACACGGTGCTACGATGGGATGTTTATGTGGTTGCTCAGTGGACGATGAGTGTAAAGCGCAGCCAAGTCAGCCACTTGCATGTCACACCATAGGATTAAGGGATTAGTTTGGGTTTAAATAATTCTTAATTAATTATCTAAGCTTATAAATTCATATCTCCACCTAAATAAATCAGAAAAATATAAGGTAAATTTCCACTGAAAGGTAATTCAATCTAGAATATTCTAAAATTGGTTTTATTGGATTTTGAATATTGTCTTTCTCTGATTTTAGGTTTTATTGAAAATATTAATTTAGTAATTACTCCCTAATTAATCTACTGATTAATCTCAAACTTCTTGAGTATATTTTGGGAGATGACTTCTGCCTCTCCTAATTTTCTTGAAATTTATTGGTGGCTTAATTAAAGAAATTGCTAATTCATTTCCTAATTATCCCTTAATGCAATTAAGGTTAATTAAGAATTTGATTAGTAGTTTAACCCTTTGTTGAAGTTGATTAAGGTTTGTCTCAGTGAATAGGAGGTTTAGGGAATAATTTTGGGGCATTTCTCCTAAGCTATTCCTTGCACCCTTTTTTTCTCCCTGAATCCTCTCTTAATTAAAGGGTTTATTCACTAATTACCCTCTTAATTAATTTCTTAAAATTCTAAAACCTTTCATAACTTAATTAATCTATCTTGGGTAGATGCTTAGGTGTTCAAGGGTCTAATTGCATTAAGGAAATCAAGATTCAACTCACATGTGTGAGGGGTGTTTTGAAATTACTTAAGTTAAACCCCTTAGCTTAATTAATTATTAATCATGAGCCAAATTGCATTAGACCCTTTTTTTTCCTAGGTGCATTGAAAATTTAAATTTTTGTGAGATTTTATGTCATCTCATTGGCTCATAATTATTTAGTTAACTATGCTAAGGTGGTGTAAGTAAAGGGATAATTAACATGCTTAATTCATACCTTATCCTAATGAAAATATAAAATGAATCTAATCATCTAAAAATTGAACAAAAATATCAAACACATGTGGGAATGGGTTAGGAACAGAAAACTCACCTCACATTTTTTCAAATTAAATCAAACTCAAACTCAAATAAAAATCACATTAAACAAACTTTGATTTGCTTTAATATTTCTTATTTCTTAAGATTGTCTTTAGGAATTAATTAAAATGAATGTGTTTACATACTTTCATTGCTTTAGTTTTTCCCAACATGATAAATATGCGTGTCATATGATTTCATGCATCCATGCTTTTCAAAAATCAAATTTAAAATGAAAATGTTTCCTTTATGTAAAATTGAATGTGTTGGCTAAAGTAAGAATATGAGTGGCTATTATCACTATTAAATCCAAATTATTTTCAAAATATATGAATCAATTATCAAAACTAAAGTGTGTTACTTATATCTTACTTATGAGTTTTCATGTGAGAAAAAATGTAAGGATGTGCTTAGTGTAGGTTTTCCTTCTACTCTCTTTTAGCATAGTTTTGAATTGGATTTGACAAAGTGTATATGGTTCATTTGAAAAGAACCTAACACTTGCCTAATTCCATCACCTATTCATTCCTATGCTATTTAGAAGGATAGCTACACTTGCACATGTAAATTGCATAAACAAAAATAAATCAACTAACATAAACTTTTGCATCCTTTCTTTTCCATTCATTTCTTTTGTACATCTGTTTGTATTTAAGAAAAGTGGTATATTAGTCTGGAAAATCTCGAGGTTGTGAGGCTTTAAGTAGCCCTAAGTTGGTCTTGTACCTTACACCCCTGGTGCTAACAATGACATCATACTCACTTATGCCTTTTATACAATCATATGTGCATGTGAAAATTGGATAAGAAACTCCTTTTATACTTAATGAAAATCATGCAGCATAAGCATTCAAATTTTCTTAAGTGAATTACTTAGCATGCATCATAAAGTGTGATAAACATTCTCATTTGGTATGTATAGATATGCTCAGGATTCATTCATATGCATGTTATACATATTGGAAAAGAAATAAAGTAATGTGTATTTTATGAATTTTACTTCACTTTACTTAATATTAAAATGACTTTCTTTTGAATAGGTTTTGTTTAGAGTTCAACTAAACTTAGGATTAATTAAGACACATAATAAAATATTCACTAAACAAAACCAAAACATGAATCCACTTTAGAAATTACTTAGGTTAGGGAAGGAAAGAGAAGTTTTCTTCTCTTTCCCTCTGTTTATAACTTAGTAATTAATTGTAGGATTCACTTTAACCTAATCAAAATACAAAATAAAATCAACCCAAAACTTCTAAATAACTTAAATGAAACTCTCCTCTAAGTTGAACATTCTTCACAGTTAGAAAACTCTAACTTAAAGTCATAGCTAAGCATACCACACAAATCTTAAAAGCACAAATATTAGGCTAAGTCACCACTTCTAACTTTAGGTTAGTATGGTGCATGGTTTGATGTTTTCTTTTTATTTTATGATGTAATGTTTTAAATTGGATGTTAGAGTGTATGTGCGTAGACTGAATGGTAGGATGATCTTAGTCTAACTATTGTCTTCTGCAGGGGATTGTGCTTAAGGGGCCCTATAATAAATAAAAATATAAATGCTTTTTATTGTATACCTAAGCATAATCAATAGGGTGGACTTAGTCACCCATGTGTGGGGTGTTAAGTCCAATATACATGCTTGGGATTTGTATTGTTTGTTTTAGCTAATCTCTATTTTGCAGGTGTTAGTTAGATTTGCATTTTTCCCTTTTCATGTAATTTTTGCAATTAGGATTTTGAAATGATTATTATGAGGATTAGGATAAGCATTAATCATAAGGCTTTCCCTTATGCACCATGTGAAGCTTTGGAGCATCCACCTTCCAACCATCTAAAAGAAAGAACCAAAGAAGAAAGAAGAAAAGAAGAAGAAGGAAGAAAACAAAAATGAAGAAATGAAGCTTGAAGACCCCCATAACAATGAATTCCTTACTTAATTGTATTTAATTCATTTGTAATCTGGGTTGTATAAGGGTGAAACTTGGCTACCAATTTGTTTTTGGGTTTGTGCGATTAATTGCTTTATTCTTTTATTCTTTTTTGCTTTATAAATTATTTGATGATTTGTTTAGCTTGTGCATTAAGTGGCATCCTTTTCCTAGTTTATTTCTTGCTTTATGTATGGCTTGGATGACGATTAGACTCTTAGAAAAAAATAAATCTTCTACCAAACTTAAAAATTCAAAACTAAAATAAAGAACTCATAACCTCACCTAAATCTTAGGCTTAAAATTAAGATAAAAGAATTAACAACCCCTTAGCTGGATGAGTATTTCTTTTATAACATCATGCATAAATGCATCTTATTTCACTCTTGATTGGAGGGCTTCCACCTTTGCTAGAGAAACTTGGCTTGACTTGTGAGAGCCATGGTGGAAACACACCTCCTCCCTTCTCACTGATTTTGGCCAATAACCTCATTTCTCATGCATTAAGCTTATGAATCCTATTAGCTTGAGTCAAAATAATTGTCCAACAATAAAAATAAAATGAAATCTAAATTGCATTAGATTTAGGTCATTACTCATACCCTTACATGATCTAGTCTCTTTAGGGAGTGAGTTTAAGGACTTAGTCTCTTTCTAAATAAATAACAACTGAGCTATCTTGTATAAAGCATATGACTTGCCTACATGAATTTAAAATCATAGGAGGAGTTAGTTGGCAGCCACTCCTAGGCAGTTGTAAGTCCAAGCAGTCGAGTGGTTTATGCTCTCTTGTCGAGGCAAACCAAATAACCATTTTTGCCTTAGATTTAAGTTGTGTTTTTGGCCCTCTCCAAAGCTCCCTAGACTTAGGTTCTGAGGCTGCTTCTCCCCTTTAAGGGCCATAAGCATAAATCTTCACTTCTTAGGCATTTTCATAACCTTGTATTATGGCATTATAAGCCCTAACATTCTAATGAAAAATTCAACTCAAACTAATTAAATCAATTTCAAAAAATGTAAAACCCAATCATATGCTAGTTTGAGATGCTCGCTAGGTTTCCTAGCTTCGCGAGCATCTCATACTTTTCTTCATTTGGCCTCGATAATAAATCCCTCTTCGATCAATCCCATTTGATATTCAAAATAAGCTAATTAATTGATAGTCCTACCATATTAAAATCTTTAGAGACAACGATCATTTACCTTAATCAAGATTTTTCCTAAGGAATCCCCATTCCTTAGGATGTAATTAACTTTGGGGGCTTGCCCCTGTAGAGAACTTAACTAAACCAATTTAAAATAAACCCTACTTTACTTTTCCATGCAAAGTAGGGGAAGAATCTACACTACCAATGTCTTAAGAGTCCTTATTTTGGTGATTAGGTCCATTATGGGTGGTGATCTCTATCTTTTGAGATAGTACACCTCTCCTCAAATGTCATCAAATAAGTACATCTATGGATCTCTACATGAAGGTGATTTATATTCCCCATGTTCTCATTCTTTAACTTCTTTCCACCTTAGAAAGGAAAGAGGAATATGAGAAAGGACATTAGAATATTAAAATTTCCACCAACACTTATTGAAGTGATCGGGTATGACATTAAGGAATGAAGCACTATATTGAAAGATAGAAATCTCTGCCCTATAATGGATCTAATCACCTAATAAGGACTCCTTTGGCATGATGAGACTTTGAATGTACTAGAGATTTTTCTCATACTTTACATGAAAAAGTAAAATAAGATTTATTTTAAGTCGAGTTCATTAAATTCCCTATGGAGGCAAGCCTCCATAGTTAATTACATCTTAAGGAAGGTGAGATCCTTAGGAATACTCTAGATTAAAGTAGAAATTTAAATCTACAAAGATTTCGAGGCTAGACTATTAATAAATTGGTTATGTTGGAAAATCAAGTGGGAAAGATCAATGAGAAGACTTATTTTGGGAAGCCAAAAGGAATAAGTAAGAAATGCCCATGATACTGGGAAACCTAGTGAGCAGTCCAATCTATTCTATGGTTGGGCTTTATATATTTTAAAGTGAGGACAATTATTTTGTTAGAGTTGAATTTTATTAGATTGTTAGGGCTTATAATTCATCAACACATGGTTGTGGAAAAGCCTAAGAGGCGAGGATTCATGCTTGTAGCCTAAGGAAATATCTATCTTGGATCTTAAATCTAGGGAGCTTTAGCAAGAGCCAAAGCATGACCTAAATCTAAGTGAAAATAGGTATATGGTTAACCTCTACAAGAGAGGATAAACCATCCGACTACTGGGTTTACAACTGCCTAGAGTGGCAGCCAGCTAACACCTCATACACTTTAAATCTATGTAGTCCGGTCATATGATTTGCAAGATAGTTAGGTTGTTATTTATTTAGAGTGAAACTAGAGTCCTTAAACCCACTCCCTAAGATACTAGAGCATGAGTGATATGAGTAATGACTTAATCTAATGCAAAAATATTTTCAAGTTTTATTCCAATTTTGACACTTCATTTTGACAAAAGCTTTGGGAAATTCGTATGTCTAAATGCATGATGAAATGGATTATTGGTTAAATCAGAAGAGAAGAGGGTGAAGCTCCATCAGTAGGAGTTGCTTTCATAGGTCAAGCGATTCCCATGCATGTAAGGATGGAGGCCCTCATTTTGCAAGAGTAATTCAAGATGCATGCATGGTGTGAAACATACAACATTCAGCTAAGGGGTTGCTAAATCTTTTAATCATCTCGTTTAATGCCTAGGCTTTAATATGAAGTTATGATTTGTAGAAAATTTTAGTTATGAGTTGTAGTTGGGTAAAAAATTTATTTATTTTTCCTAAGAACCTAATCTCATCCAGGCCATACATTAATGCATCAATCATGAAGAAACTATGAAAAAGCATGTCATTTCTAATGAACAAGCTAAACATAACATCAAATAATTTTATAAAACTAACGTAAAAGAATAAGAGGACAATGCGGTCAGGTACCACCATACAACCTGAAAAGAAAAATGGGTAGCCGAGCTCTACCATTATACAACCCAGAATATAAAACAATAATTACAATTACAATGAATGAATGTCATGGGAGTATTCATATCTTCATTCTTCATGACTTCACTTCTTTCCTCTTTTGATTTGATTTGCTCCACTTCAAAGGCATCACAGGGCCTCCCAGGACAAAGCCTTCTAGCCACTACTCATCCTAATCCCCCATAGCACTAATCCTAATTCTTAATACAAAACTACATTAAAAATAGGAAAAGTAAGTTTAACTACACATGCAAAATAAATGTTAGCTAAACATACATACAACCCAAGCAGTTATATTTATAATTTGGACTTAACATCCTGCACATGGGTAACTAAGCCCACTTGTTCTAACTTGGATTATGCATAGGGGCTTCAATAACCTGCAAAGAGAGTATTTATATTTATTTTTAAGCGGTCCCTTTAAGCATAATCCTATACAAAAAATATTATTAGGTTAATATCAGCCTACCATCCAGTCTACGAGGCATACACCCTAACATCCAGTCTAAAATATCACATCATAAAATAAAATATATATCAAACCAAGCACTGCCCTAACATAAAGCTAGAAGTAGTGACTTAATTTTGATATGTGTGTTAAGGGTTGTGTGGTATGTCTTGCTAAGCATTAGAGCTGTAGTTCTCTAAGTATAATTTAACAATAAAAGATGATTTCACTTCAAGTTGTTTAATTGATTTGAGAATTTTAATTTATATTTTATTTGGTTTCATGTGACCTACACTTAGCAACTATGTGTTATAAAGAGAAGAGAGAGAGAGAGTTGCCCCATTTCATTCATCTTAAGCCACTTTCTAAAGCATGTTAATTTGATTTAGTTCTCATTAGTGAATAGCTTATTACACATTTTAAATTAATCCTAAGTTTAGGTCCACTTTAAATAATCCTATTCAATATGAAAGGTATCTTGAGATTAATTTGATTGAATTACTATCACATGACATATGTTAAATCATTCCTTTCCATCACATGTAATATGCATATGATTAAATCCTAAGTATACCTACACATACAATATGTTTTGGCACACTTAAATGATGGATATGAGTATGTATATTTAAAGTTTATATTTTCCCTTTGATTGAATTATTTCATCATATTAATTTAAAGCTCTATGTAAATTCCTATACAAAAATATATAGGGAAGAACTTAAATAGGTACGCGCCATTGTTAACTAGGAAAGTGAGGTAATCAAATGATCTCCTTGGGGTTAATTAAAGCCTTGTATTCCTGGGGTGTCTAGACTATATACCATTACATTCAACCATATGTAAATTTGCATACATGAATTATAAGAAAGAGAACTTCAAATCACATGATCAACTAATTCAATCACTTGAACAATTGCAAATGCATGTACTTTTGATAAAAAAAGGGGTTCTGATTTCATAATTAAATACACACACATGTATAAGAGACATAAGCTAGTACATGCCATTGTTAACCAGGGAAGTGAGGTAATCAGATGAGCTTCTTGGGGCTACTTAAAACCTCGTATTCCCAGGATGTCCAGACTAAATATTTACTTTTCTTAAATACATATGGATGTATACATAAGTAAAGGAAGTAAAACCATGCAAAGATTATATTTTTACTTGATTGAAACATTTATGCATGTGGATTAAAGTTCTTATTCAAATTATAATATATAAATACATGTAAATGAAATCAAATAAGTACTTATCACTGTTAACCAGGGAAGTGAGGTAATCAAATGACCTCATTGGGGCTAACTAAAGCCTCATATTCCCGGGATGTCCGGACTATATACCTATTAACATTCAAATTCATGTAAAGCTACGCACAAATCAAAGAAAAAAAAACTTCAATCCACACACTTAGGGTATAATCATATGCATCTCCTATGTATTTATAACTAGCATTCATAACATATGTAATCCTTCATTTATAAGCTTTGGAAAAATATATTTGGATTTAATAATGATAATAGCCACACATATATTAAATTAAATCAACACATGCAAATTTGACATAAAAGAAACCATTTGATTTAATTAATTTTGCAAAGGATGAATGCATGAATAAATCATATACAACATTTAATATGATTGGAGAGGAATAAATAAACATATGCATATGATTTCATTTAACCAAGTTAATTCCTAAGGACAATCATATCAAATGAAATCATTTAAAACAAACCAAAGCTTTTTAATGTCATTTTTAATTTGATGTTTAATTTGATTTAAGGAAATAGAGAATGAGGTTTGCTAATCCTAATCCCATCCCATGTTTGTAAGTTAATTTGATTTAATGAGAGATAATTAGGTTGATTTTTTGAATTAATTAAGTTAAGATATTAATTAACTCAATTAATTAACCCTTACCTATGTTGCCTTGAAGTAATTATCTAAATAGTTATGAGCCAATGTGATATGCAAATGAATTGAAAAGTAAATTAGAAATGGTCCTATGAAATTAAAGGACCTAATGTAATTGGATCACAATAATGGTTAATTAAGCTTAAGAAATGTAACTGATTACTTTTATGATTTTTCCACACATATGGGCAAATCATAATTTCATTAAATCTCTTTAGGCTATCGAACACCTAAATATCTACCCATGAATTAATTAGGTTTAGATTTATTTTAAAAATTTAATTAAACTAATTAAGTAATTAATTAATCCATTAATCCTTAATTAATTTCTTTGAAAAAGTGAAGAAAATTTAGGGAAAAGATTAGGAGAGAAGCCCCAATCAATTCCCTAAGTCTCCCCACTATTAAATAGTGATAAATGACCCAATTAATTAACTAAGCTATTTTTCATATGGTTAATTATCACTTAATTAAGTTAAATAGGTAATTAGGCTTATTCAATCAATTTCCCTAATTAATTAACCAATAAATCCCAAGAAAAATAGGGGAGAAAGAGATCATCCCCCCCTAAACATTCTCATAAAGTTTAAAGTTAATTGGTTAATTAATTAGGGAGTAATTAGGGTAATTAACTTTTTAATTAAACTTTAATTAAGCCTAAATTACTACTTAAAATCAATTAAGGATAATTTTAATGGATTTCTCTCTAAAAACTTTTAAAGGAGCTTTTATATGTATTTTTTTAGATTTTTCTATAATTATTTATGAATTTTAGAAGTTTTAGTGATTAAAATGCATTTAATTAACCTTAATCTTGTTGACACCATGTGGCACGCTTACACGGTGCACTTTCCATGTTGCACTGTAGGATTGGTTCTTTAATTTGTCACATCCGCAGGCTGACTCATTTAGCGGCGGGATGAGATTTCTTGTGTTTGATCTAAGATTGGATGGCCATGATCAAAGCTATGGCTAAATAGAATTAATCCATTTAATCTAGCATGATTTGATCAGGACCCTCAATTTCAATCACATGAAATGGACGGTCTGTGATCTGTCTCCTCCCTAACATCGAGACACAGAGACCGTTCATCATTCGTTACTCAATCCGAACTCACTGTTGACCTCATTTTTAGAATGAGCTCTCAACACCTCCATCTTAGACATAGAATTCCTCTTAGACTTTAAGAGTTTCTCAGTCTTAAGACACATCTAGTAATTAGGTGGACACTCAAGCTAGCCCTAGAGACTTTGAAGGGTTAGCCATAGGAATAGGTCATGCCTTAGGAGTGTTAGAAAATCTGCTTACCCTTAGCTTGAAACATTCCTCACCTTTCTTCCTTAAAGTCAAACTACAAATCAATTCTATTTGATTTTCTCTAAACTCAAATCAATTCCATGATTGAAATCTATAATTGAAACCCATGATAAGAAAACCATCAAAATTCCTAAGTTCAAATTTTCCTAGTCCTTAATCCTCTCTTAAGGACTTATCCACTCATGATCAAAACCAAATCAAACCTTTGAGATTTTCTCATGATTCCTTTATATTCTCATTTATATTCACATATATAAATGAAATATAAATAATAAAAAAATCATCAAATCAAACCCAAAAATTAAATTCTAATTAAAATTTTCCTTAAATCCTTTAAATTCCCTTTAATGGATTTAACCTAAATCATGATCAAATTAATTCAAACTCATGGGATTTTCTCAAAACTTATTTATATTCTCATTTATATTGACATATATAAATGAAATATAAATACAAACTCATCAAATCAATCCCAAAAATTAAATCTAATTTAAAAATTTCCTTAAATCCTTTAAATTCTCTTTAATGGATTTAACCTAAATCATGATCAAACTAATTCAAACTTATGGGATTTTCTCAAAAATTATTTATATTCTCATTTACATTCACATATATTAATGAAATATAAATACAAACTCATCAAATCAAACCCAAAAATTAAATTCCAATTTAAAAATTTTCTTAAATCCTTTCAATTCCCTTTAATGGATTTAACCCAAATCATGATCAAACCTATTCAAACTCATGGGATTTTCTCAAAACGATTTACATTATCATTTATATTCACATATATAAATGAAATATAAATACAAACTCATCAAATCAAACCCAAAAATTAAATTCCAATTAAAAAATTCCTTAAATCCTTTAAATTCCCTTTAATGGATTTAACCCAAATCATGATCAAACCTTTTCAAACTCATGGGATTTTCTCAAAATTTATTTATATTCTCATTTATATTTACATATATAAATGAAATATAAATACAAACTCATCAAATCAAATCCAAAAATTAAATTCCAATTCAAAAATTTGCTTAAATCCTTTAAATTTCCTTTTAATGGATTTAGCCTAAATCATGATTAAACCACTTCAAATCCTTGAAATTTTCTCATGATCCATTTATACTCTCATTTATATTCACATATATAAATAAAATATAAATTCAAACAATCAAAACCAATTCCAAAAATCAAACTCAAATCAACTCAAAATCTAATCTAAGCCTTTCAAGTCAAAGTCTTGAACTTAGCCAAATCAATTTCAAATCAAGTCAAACTCTTGATTTTCTCTCATGATTCAATCAAACCTATAATCATGAACTCATATATAAATCCAAACTTCAATCAAACAATCAAAACCTAATTCAAAAATCAAAGCCAAAATCCCTTCATATTCTTCCTTTGAATATGCCAAGTGGATCTAAACCCATTTGACATCAAACCACTTGTAAATGGATTTATATTTCAACCATAAATCCATATACAAGTTCAATCAACTTCAAATCAAGCTTTGACCAAGCCATTTGATCCACTTAAGCTCACTTGACCCAAAGTGACCTAAAGTACCTTTATTAGCCAAATTCTAATCCTAACTAGATTGGTTTGAACCAAACTCATATTCGAATCTAATCATGATCAACAATCATCATGGGATGATCAATCAATAAAATTGGGTCAAACCAAGTCAAACCTAAGGGTTGACCAAGTCAACACTTAACCCAAAATGAAACCTAACATAGCCAAAATCCACCATAGGCCAAATTGATTGAAACCATTGATCTAAGTTCACTCATGACTTATGTTTGAACTTGACCAAGCCAACATTTGAGCTTAACCTAGCCCAATTGGACACTTGACCCAAGTTGACCCATTTTGACCTAAAGGGTCAAAATATGTCAAAACTTGATCTAAGCCAAATTGATCCAAACCAATGGGTCAAGTTTATTCCAAATCACTTGTGAAACTTGACCAAAGCCTCAGTTGGCCAACTAGACCTAACCTAGCCCAATTAACCTTAGACCCAACATGACCTAAAGGGGTCATGTGGAGCCAAATTTGAACTTAATAAAATTGATTAGAAACAAAGATACCAATCCACTCATATGACTAACCAAACCTAAACCTACCCTTGACCTACCTCAAATAGGTCAAATGGGTCAAATAGGTCAACTTAACCCATTTGACCTAAATGAAGTCATATGAGCCAAATCCAAAATGATACCAAATTGAACCAAACCAAAACAACCAAAACATTTCAAATGGTCATATGAACTTGATCCAACCCTTGTTTTGACCCAATTCGACCTATTGGTCAACTTGACCCAAGTTGACCCATTTTGACCTAAATGGGTCAACATGAGCCAAACCCTATCAAATGGATTCAAAATCTCTTGAAACTTGGCCAAACTGGTACACATACAACATATCCAAAGTAGAAAAAATAGCAAAATCCTACCAGGCCATAGAACAAATTTTGGCTTAATCCATAGGTAATTTGGTCATACCCTCTTCACATTCACTTGAGGCTTTCCTAAAAGCTCAAGGGGACCTAGGGGAGAGTGGTGCACCCAACCCAATGGGTTTGGGTCAGCCCATTTGGTCCCTAGACCAAACCTATGGGTCAAAATCCCTCTGCTCAAATTCAAGCACATGGGAGGTTGGAAATCCACTCCTTGGCTCAGTCATGTTCACACTCTATCACAACAGACTAAGCTCGATTGGATCAAAATGTCATGTGCATTATTAGCCATTGGATCCTTCAAGGAGGGGATATACTCCCCCTAAACAAACTCAAATGCAGAATCCTCTAATTAGATTGAGTGCTAGTGAGACCTTGGAGCCATCAAAGAGTGATAGCAAGCATCCCAGAGCTCATTCCATTCTCCCATTTCTCAATTTTTAAATAGTGAAAATAAGGGAAACCAATTGGATTGCCAACTTCTTCCACACTTCATTTCCTTCCAATTCCTTTTGCAAGCACACTTAGGAGGCCAAGTTGATCTCACCTAAGTTGATTCCCAAGTTCTAAAGGCAAAGGAGGATTGAATTGGATCAAAGTGAAACTCAAGAAAGGAGGAGTTGGTCCATACATCAATCCACTCAACCTCAGTGCTCATTGCTCTTAAGAGCTTTCTCAACATGAAGCTTCCAGGAATAGAGTGTCGGTGAGGTATGGATTTTGACCATTAAACTCAATGTGGTGTGGATCTTTGTGAAAGAAAATTTCATCCCATCGATTTTTGACGGTTGGATTTGTCGCTCTCTGTCTTTAGATGGTGTGGGTTGAGTTTGGTTTGATTCCATGCTAGATCGAGCTTAGATCTTCCCCTTGATCATGGATGGTCTCTATTGATCAAGGAAGAACAGATCTCAATGGTCATCCACATTTTAGATGGAGCGAGATAATCCTACATGTTTAGAAATCCTTTTACCCTTTTTAAAATGTGGGGAGATCCCTGGTCGTCTGATCTTTGAATTAGATGGCAGAGGATTAAAGTGTGTGCGCTGCCAGCCGCCATTTGGGATGTGATGTTTAAATGACACCCTCTATGATGTAAAGCCGTTACCACCACGCGCCGTCGTGAGCGGGATTACTTAGGATCTTAAAATGCTTAATTAATTCTAATTCTGAGATCTTCTAAAATTCATAACTCTTGATTCAGAAAAATGTGAAATAAAATCTATGGATAGATAATTAAACCTAGAACATTTTAAAAATAATTTTGATGGGTTTTGAATTATGATTTTCTCTGAATTTGGGTTTTATTGGAAAGTTTATTTTCCTAATTACTTTTTAATTAAGCTCTGATTATTCCTAAGTTTCTTAGGTATGTTTTAGGGGATGACTTCTGCCTCCCCTAATTTTCTTGGGATTTATTGAAGGCTTGATTAAAATAATTACATATGGTTTCCTTAATTACCCTCTTTATGTAATTAAGCATAATTATGGTATGATTAGTGATTTTAACCTATGATTAGGGTTGATTAAGGTCAGTTCTAGTAAGTAGGAGGTTTATAGAATATTTTTGTGAAAGTTTTCCTAAGCTATTCTCTAAACCCCCTCTTCTCTCCTTAATCTCCTCTTAATTAAGTGTTAATTCATTAATTATCCCCTTAATCAATTTCTAAATATTCTAAAAAGATTTAGAACTTAATTAACCTACTTTGGGTAGATGCTTAGATGTTTAATAGCCTAAGTTTAATTAAGGAAATCAAAACCCAATTCACATGTGTGAAAGGGTGTTTTGAAATTACTTAAGCTAAACCCCTTAGCTTAATTAACTTTTAATCGTGAGCCAAATTGCATTAGGCCTTTTCCATATTAGGTGCATTGCAAATTTAAATTCCTTGTGGGTTTTATGTCATCTCATTGGCTCATAATGATTTGGTTAATTCTAAGGTGGTGTAGGCAAGGGTTAATTAAGTTACTTAACTCATACCTTAATCTAATCAATGATTAAAAATGGATCTAATTACCTAAAAATAAACAAAAATATCAAATACATGTGGGAATGGGTTAGGAACATCAAACTCATCTCACCTTTTTAAAATTAAATCAAACTTCAAACCAAACAAAAATCACTTTGAATTCACTTTGATTTATTTTAAACTTTCTTATTCTATAAGAATGTCTTTAGGATTTAAGTGAAGTGAGTTTGTTTACATGATTTCATTACTTTGAATCTTTCACCAAAATGTTAAATTTGTATGCTATGTGATTTCATGCATTCATATTTTTTAAATTGAAATTCTAAAATGAAATTGTTTACTTTATGTCAAATTTGCATGTGTTGGCTAAAGTAGAAATATGAATGGCTATTATCACTACTAAATCCAACTTATTTTTCAAACATATAAATCAAATACCAAATTGAAAGTGTGCTACTTATACTTTAATTATGAGTTTGCATGTTGAAGATTATAAAGGTATGCTTAGCATATGTTTCCTTTCTCCTTTATGATTAGCATAGTTTTGAATAGGAATTTGGTGAGATATATGGTTCATTTGAAAAGGACCTACCACTCACCTAATTCCATATCCTATTCATCTCTATGCTATCACTTAAGAAGGGTTACCTACACTTTCTTACATAAATTGCATAAACAAAATGAATCCATTAAACAACTTTTGTATTCTTCATTTTCCATTTTATTTCTTTTATACACATGTTTGTATTTAAGGAAAGTGGTATATTAGTCTGGACAACCCAGAGGTCAGGCTTTAAGTAGCCTAAGTAGGTTTATATACCTATCTAACAATGGAGTTGTACTCACTTATGCCTTTCTTACTCTCATGTGTGTATGTGAAAATTTGGATAAAGAAACCCCTTTCTACTTAAGAAAAATCATGCATGTTCAACTTCTAAATTTTGTTAAATGGATTACTTAGCATGCATCATAAAGTGTGTTAAATATTCTCATTTGCATGTATAGATATGCTTAGGATTCATCCATATGCATGTTATATATGTTGAGAAAGAAATGAAGTAATGTGTGTTATGTGAATTTGATTCATTTTATTTAATCTTAAAATGCATTTATTTTTGAATATGTTTGTTTAGAGTTCATCTAAATTTAGGATTAATTAAAAGATTTAATCAAAATATTCACCTAAACCAAACTAAAATGTGAACCCACTTTAGAAATTACTTAGGTTAGGAAGGAAAGAGAAGTTCTCTTCTCTTTCCCTCTCTTCATAACTTAGTAATTAATTGTAGGATTCACTTGAACCAAATCAAAAGATGAAATAAAATCAATCTGAATCAATTAAACAACTTAAATGAAACCCTCCTCTAAGTTGAACATGCTTTCATACTTAGAAAATTTGAACCTAAAGCCATAGCTAAGCATATCACACAAACCTTCAAAGCACACACATTAGCCTAAGTCGCACTTCTAGCATTAGGTTAGGTCGGTGCATGGTTTGTTATTTTGATTTGTTTTTTTTATATGTTTTAGACTAGATGTTAGGGTGTATGCTCGTAGAATGAATGGTAGGATGCTCTTAGTCTAACTATTTTTTTCTATAGGGTATTATGCTTAAGGGGCGCTATCATAAATAAAAATATAAAATGCTTTTGCTTGTAGGTGCTTATAACCCTAAGCATAATCCATAGGCTAGGTGAACTTAGTCACCCATGTGTGGGGTGATAAGTCCAATATACATGCTTTGGAATTTGTGTGGTTTGTTTTAGCTAACCATTATTTTGCAAGTGTTAGCTAGATTTTCATTCTTTCCTTTTTATGTAAATTTGTGCAATTAGGATTTTGGAATGATTGTTATGGGGATTAGGATGAGCATTGATCATAAGATCCTATCTTATGTACCATGTGAAGCCTTGGAGCATCTACCTTACAACCATCCAAAAGAAGGAACCAAAAGAAGAAAAGAAGAAGAAAGAAGAAGAAAGCGTGAAGACCCCCATAAAAATGAATTCATTTTGCTTAATTATAATTTAATTCATTTATAATCTGTGTTGTATAAGGGTAGAGCTCAGCTACCGTATTTGATATTTTTGGGTTTGTGCGGTGGTGCCCGACCATAACAGCCTTTTATTAGCTTCCAAATTGATTGATGATTTGTTTAGCTTGTGCATTAAGTGGTATGTTTTTTCTAGTTTGCTTTATGTATGACCTGGATGTGGATTAGGCTCTTTAGGGAAAAATAAATTTTTTACCCAACTTAACAACTCAAAATAAAAATTAAACAACTCATAACCTCACCTAAAGCTTAGGTTTAAAATCAAGATAAAAGAATTAGCAACCCCTTAGCTGGATGAGCATTTCTTTTGTAATATCATGCACAACGACATCTTATTTCACTCTTCATTGGAGGGCTTCCACCTTTGCCAGAGAAACTTGGCTTGACCTGTGAGAGTCATGGTGGAAACTCACCTCCTCCATTCTCGCTGATTTTGGCCCATAATCTCATTTCTCATGCATTAGGCATATGAATCCTATTAGCCTGAGTCAAAATGATTGTCCAAAATAAAAATAAAATGAAATATGAATTTCATTAGATTTAGGTCATTTGAAGAATTTGTTTACATGATCTAGTCTCTTTAGGGAGTGAGTTTAAGGACTTAGTCTTTTTCTAAATAATCATAGCCTGACTATCTTGCGTTAAGCATAAGACTTGCCTACATGTTTTTAAAATCATAGGAGGAGTTAGTTGGCGGCCACCCCAGGCGGTTATAAGTCCAAGCTATCGGGTGGTTTGTCCTCTATTGCGGAGGCAAATCAATTACCCATTTTTCGCCTTAGATTTAGGTTGTGCTTTTGGCCCTCACCAAAGCTCCCTAGATTTAAGTTCTGAGGTTATTTTTTTCCTTTTGTGGGCCATAAGCATAATTCCTCACCTCTTAGGCATTTCCTTAATCTTGTGTTAAGGAATCATAAATCCTAAATTTCTAATGAAAAAATGCAACTCAAACAAAGTAAATCAATTTCAAAAATATAAAGCCCAATCATAGGATAGTTTGAGATGCTCACTAGGTTTCCTAGCATCATGAGCATCTTATACTTATTCCCATTTGGCTTCGATAATAAATCTCTCTTTGATCAATCCCATTTGACCTAAAAAAATAAACCAATCGATTGATAGTCCTTCCCTATTGAAATCTTCAAAGACGATGATTATTTACCTTAATCAAGAGTTTTCTTAAGGAATCCCCATTTCTTAGGATGTAATTAACTATGGGGGCTTGCCCCTGTAGGGAACTTAATAAACCTGGTTCAAAATAAACCCTGTTTTACTTTTCCATGTAAAGTAAGGGAAGAATCTCTGGTACATTTCGAAGACCCAACATCCTTAGGAGTCCATATTAAGGTGATTAGGTCCATTAAAGGGCAGTGAATTCTATTTTTTAAGATAATACACTATTCCTTGATGACGTACTCGATCACCTGAATAAGTACATCTGTGAATCTGCGTGGCATCCTAAAAGATGAATTTTTATAGTCTTGTCTTTCTTTTCTCTCCACAGATTTGAAAGGCAACTCTATAGAAATTTTTCACCACACTCACCCAAGCTTGAATGGAGATCAAATCGATCCCACACCATCAGGGAAGCAAAATGAAAAGATCCAACGGTGGAAATCTCGTGACATGCAACTTTTCTTCACAAAGGACCAAACCATTTGTACCTAAGGGTCGGTTTCAATGACATACTTCATCGGATCTAAGACCGGTAGTTCTAATCGATTGAGGAAGGTTTTTCTAGTAGAGATGAAGCTCTGTTGAGCGGTACAAGCTTTGATTTGGTGTGGTTTTCAGGCCAATGCATTAAGGAAAGTGATCGCTTTTGATCCCACGGTCGAGATGGTGGGAAGCAATTTGTTCTTGCTCTTCTAGCTCCAAGGAAGGTGTGTGCAATGTTAATTGCACTTTGGTGGAGGTTTGAGCTAATGGGAATCGGAGGGGGTATGCCCTATTTCAATTTTCTATAAAATCGAGAAGAGGACAAATGGAGCACTTGGAAAGCTTAAAAATTGGTCTGGCATGAATGTCTCTGATTTCTAGGGTTGAAATGAGTGCAAGTGAACGTATTTGAGTGAGAAGGAGTTGTGTGTGTGTGTGTGTGTGGGGGGGGGGAGGTATACCTCTCATTCCAGGATCATCCATGGCAGTTTGTCATTTTGATCAAATGGCATAGCAAGAACTCAAATTGGGCAGGGAATCATCCTAAGTGGCATGGCTTGAGTGGAGGTGGTTGCCAAGGGGGTAGTGCGATTCCTTGAGATTTCTAAGTGTGCCAATGGGAATGGAGAGGTGATTTAACCTTACCATGGGTCATGGCTGACCCAACCACTCCTTGGGGAATGTGAACAATGTCTGGGGCTGGTGGCAATGGATGAGTGCCAAGGGCAAGGAAGAGGAATGACCATTTACATGGATGTTTTATCTCATGTGATACCTTTGACCCAAGGATAAAATGGTCATTTGGCATTGGATTTGATTTGGGTAGATTTGAGATGAGTCAAAAGTGATTTGGAATTCATTTGATTTGATTTGGCTTAATTTGACCTATTTAGGTCAATTAAATTATAGTCAAGTTGACCAATTGGTCAAATTTGGTCAAACCAAGGGTTGGGTCAAGTTCACATGATCATTTGGAGTGTATTGGTGTCATTGGTTTGGTCCAATTTGGTTTAGATTTAGTTTTGGTTCATTTGAGTTCATTTAGGTCAAATGGGTCAAGTTGACCAATTTGACCCAATTGACCAAATTAGCTTAAGTCATGTCTTGGCGTGGGTTTGGTTAATCATTTGGGTTATGTTGTGAGCTTGGTTGAATTTAGATTTGATTGCGTTTTAGGTTGGTTTGACCCATTAGGTTAAGTTGGGTTCAATAGGTCATTTGGGTATAGTGAGTCAATTGGGCTCAATTGAGGCTTCGGTCAAGTTCAACAATCAATTTGGAATGAACTTGAGCCATTGATTGCAATCAATTTAGGTTGAATCATGATTTGACTTATTTTTTCCTTTTAGGCCAATTTGGGTCAACATGGGTCAAATGGCCAATTGGGTTTGGTTTGGCTTAATTGAAGGTCAAGTCATGTTCAATCATTGATTATGAGTTGGCGTGAATCAATAGTTTTAATTGATTTGATGTAGGATGAGTTTTGGCTATGTTGGGTTTCATATAGGCTAAGGGTTGACTTGATCAAATGACCAAGTTGACTTGGTTTGACCTAATTCAAGGTAATTGATCATCCTAGGGTGATCAATGGTCATGGTATGATGTTTGAATCGGCTTGGTTCAATCCAATTTGGGTTGGATTAGAACTTGGTTCAAATGGATTCTTTAGGCCACTTTGGGTCAAGTGGACCTAAATGGGTCAATTGGCTTGGTTTTGGTTTGATTAAGGTTTAGTTAAAATTATATACGAGTTTAGGATTGAAATATAAATCCAACTGCAATCAATTTAGCTATGATGGATTTTGGTTCAATTAAAAATTTCAAGTCAAATGGGCTAAGTTGGATTTGACTTGGGTTGATTTTGATTTGGCTTGATGATCGTAGAATTCATTTATATCTAGATAGATAATTGAAGGAATGATTGATTCACAAAAATGTCCATTGATTTTGGCATGATCTAGATTAATTTTGGAAAAGTCCAAGGAAATGGCTTAAAGGGTTTAAATTGGGCTTTGGCTATTTGAATTTTTATTTCATTTATGTTTGAGAAGATAATTGGGTATATAATTGGCTTATGAGAAAATCACTTGAGTTTGGAGTGATTTGAAGGCCAATTTAGCTAAGTTCATGGAGGTAGGTTGTGGTGTTTATTTTCGGATTCATTTTGATTGGGGGATCCACGTTGAGGGGTACTTGGTGATTGGGTACGATAGAATAGTATACTATCTTGAAAGATAGAAGTCACTACCTACAATGAAAGTAATCATAAGGACTCCTAAGGCATGATGGGTCTTCGAATATACCAGAGATTTTTCCCACTTTATAGGGATGAATAAAGTAGGGTTTATTTAAATGAGGTTCTAAAGTTCCCTATGGGGGCAAGCCCCCATAGTTAATTACATCTTAAGGAAAATGAATCCCTTTAAGAATACTCTCAATTAAAGTAGGCGATTATTGTCTCCAAAGAATTCAAAGATAAGACTATCAATAAATTGGTTGTATTTTAGAAAATCAAGTTGGATGTATTAAAAGGGAAGAGTTATTATTGAAACCAAAGGAAATGAGTAGGAAGTACTCATAATACTAAGATGCTTAGTGAGCACTCCAATCTATCATATGGTTGGGCTTTATATATTCGAAATTGAGGAGATTTATTTATTTGAGCTAAAATTTTATTGAAAATATAAGACTTATAATTCCATAATATAATATTATAGAAATACCTAAGAGGAGAGGATTTATTCTTGTAAAATAATAACCTCAGATCCTAAATCTAGGGAGCTTTGGCGTGGGCCAAAGCATGACCTAAATCTAAGGTGAAAGTGAGTATATGGTTTACCTCCACAAAGTAGAGTAAACCACACATTCATTGGAATGCTGAGTGGAGCTCCTCCTATGCTTTAAATCCATGTAGGCAAGTCTTATGCTTTTATAAGATGGCTAGGTTGTTATTATTTAGAAAAGAAATTAAGTCCTTAAACCCACTCGATAAGAGACTAGAGCATGAGGGGTATGAATAATGACTTAATCTAAAGTAAATTTTTATCAAATTTCATTTAATTTAAGACTTTTTTATTTTGACACTAGCTATAGGATTTGTATGCCTAAATGCATGAGAAGTTGATTATCAAGATGGAAAGATCTCTCTTAACAGGTTGAAACAAAATGATATCTCTTTGTTAAACATACAACATCCACTAAGGGGTTGCTAAATATTTTATTCTTGATTTAATACCTAAGCTTTTGTGAGATTTTGAGTTATTTTAAAAGTTTAGTTATGAGTTGTTAATGGGATTGAAAATTTATTTTCATCCTAGGAACTAATCGCATCGACCACAATCACCAATCATAAATATATTATGAAAATGCTTCTAATGCAAAATATCAACACAGTAAAACTCCGTTTATCTCTGTCGAATGTTTATAAAGAGATACAATGAGAATAATTATTATGAATATTTCATTCTTTATTTTTCATTTCATCATTTGATTTGCTTCATTTTTTCTTCCTTTTGACTTGATTTGGATGTGCTTGCTCCAAAGGCATCACATGGTACATAAGACTTGGTCTTATAATCAATGCTCATCCTAATTCCCCATAACACTCATCCGAATCCTAATGCAAAATTACATTAAAATAAGAAAAGTAAATCTAGCTACACCTACAAAATAAATGTTAGCTAAACACACCATACAACCCAAGAAGTTATTTGAATAAGTTGGACTTAGCACCCCACACATGGATAATCACGCCCACCTATCATAACTTGGGTTATGCTTAGGGGCTAAGCAACCTGCACAATAAAAAATATTTATATTTTTATTTAGCGAACACTTAAGCACAACCCCCCCTACAAAAGCATAATTAGGCTAATCATCAGCCTAGCATAGACTATGCACATACACCCTAACATCCAGTCTACAATAATACATCACAAAATAAGCATATATCAAACCATACACTACCCTAACATAAAGCTAGAAGTGATGACTTAGTCTAATGTGTGTGCATTAAAGCTTATGTGGTATGTCCTAACCAGGCTTTAGAGTCGTAATTTGCTAAGTGTGAGGGATTTAATTTATAAGGGGTTGATTTCTCTTTAGGTGATTTAAGTGATTTGGAGATTTTACTTAGTGTTTTTTTTGTTTTATGTAACCTACACTTAACAACTAAGTGTTATAAAGAGAAGAAAGAGAGGGAATCTCTTTTTCATCCCTACCTTAAGTCATTTCTAAAGCAAGTTGATTAATCAATTTTCTTTAATGAGTGGCTTATTATATGTTTTAGTTAATCCTAAATTTAGCTTCACTCTAAATGACCTTATTCAATAAGAAATACATCTTAAGATTAATTATAATGAATTATTATGATATAACACATATTTATTCATTTCTTTCCATCATGTATATCATGCATATGATTAAATCCTAAGCATATATGTACATGCAATGTAAATCCTAGCATACTTAAATGATGAATGCAAAGAAATATATTTGGAATTTGAATATTTCATTTGATTGAATTATAGATGCATGTCTTTTTAATAGAAAAGGGGGATTTTTCATCCATTAGCTAGATACACATTCACTTGTATAAAAGTTTTAAGTGAATGATGTTTTGCACCGGTAAGTGCAGACTTAGGGACTACTTAAAGCCTCGCAACCCCGGGGTGTCCAGACTAATATACCACTTTTTTTAGATACATGTAGATGTATAAGAAACTATAAGGATAGAAAAACTCATGCAAAAATTGTATTTAATCTATTTGATTATGATTCTTATTCATTGGTCACATCATACATATATGTATAAGAGTTTTAAGTGAGTAAGATGCCATTGTTCGACACCAGGGGTGTAAGGTACAAAACCTATTTAGGGCTACTTAAAGCTTCATGCCCCGGGGTGTCCAGACTAATATACCACTTTTCTTAGATACATATGAATGTGTAAAAAGAACCACAAGAATAAGAATTCATGCAAGAAATCATATTTGATTTGATTATATGATTTACATATGTGATATAAAATTCTTCCTAAGTCTTAGTATGGAAATGCATAGGAATAGATTTAGACAAATATTGTATTCTTTTCAAATGAACTATACATTTATAAATCCCATGCAAATTCATATAAGATAAGGAAAGAGAGCTTCATATTGCATATCTTATATTATCAACACATGCAAACTTATAGATACTTATAATTAGCATCACACCATCCATTATAATTGATATGGGCTTTTGAAAATAACATTTGATTTAATAGTAATAATAGCCACACCTATTTAATTTAAATCAACACATGCAATTTGACATAAAAGAAACCATTTCATTTAGTTAATGTTTAAAAGAAATGAATGCATGATTACACATGGCAAGCAACATTTAACATGAGTGGAAAGAAATAAAAGAACATAAGCACATGATCTCATTCATTCCAATTAATTCCTAAGGTCAATTATACTAAATAAGGCTATTTAAAATAAATCAAAGTTCTTTAATGTCATTTCATTTTTCAGTTGAACTTGATTTAGGAAATGTGAAAGAGGTTTGCTGGTCCTAATCCCATTCCCCATGTGTGAGTTAATTTTGGTTAAAGGAAGAAATAATTAAGTTGATTTTATGATTTAATTAGGTTAGGGTATGAATTAAGTGGATTAATTAACCCTTATCTACATCACCTTAAGTTAATTAACTAACTAATAATGAGCCAATATGATATGCAACCACATGAAGAGTAAATTTGCAATGCTCCTAAGAAATGAAAGGGGCCTAATGCAATTGGCTCATGATTAATAGTTAATTAAGCTTAAGGGATCTCACATGACTACTTTTATGATTTTCTCACACATGTGAGCCAACCATAATTTCATCATCTCTCACTTTGGGTCATTAGATACCCAAAGAGCTACATAAGATTAAATTAGAGAAGTAGACTCAATTGAATTAATTAAGTTTATTAATTAACAAATTAAACCTTAATTAACCTTAACCAACCAAAATGAAATGGGCTTAGAGAAAGAGACAAAGAAGAGAGGCTAAGTCTCAATCGCTAAATCATTTCAATTAGTTAATTAAGGTTCAGGCATGATTTGGATTTTGATTAATCTTGTTGATTAATTAATTAAGGGGTGTTAATTAATTAATTATTTAAGAAGGATTAGAGAAGTCTTAAAGAAAAGATTCGAAGAGGGAGTCCCAATCCATTTCCCTAGACTTCATCATCATTAACAGAGGTAAATAACCTTAATTGATTGATTAATTTGCTATTCATTTGCTTATTATCACTAATTATATTAAGAAAGTGACTAAGGCTTAGTCCATCAGTTTCCTAATTAAACAACCAATAAAATTCTAGAAAAATAGGAGAGATAGAGGTCATCCCCCTAAAAAGGCATAGAAAGTTTGAGATTAATTGGATGATTAATCAGGGAGTAATTAAGCTAATTATATTTCTAATTAAACTTTAATTAAGCCAAATCCATTATTTTAAATCAATTAATAATAATTTTTCTAGATTCTACTCTAAAATATCTTTAGAATGAGCCTAAGTTTGTGTTTTTTTTGAATTTTTCTAGAATTCATTATGAATTTAGGAAGTTTCATAATTAAAAACCAATTAATTAGCCCTAATTAAAGCCTTAATCCCATCAGGCCACATGGCGGCTGACACGGCACTGACGTGGCGTGCTTTCCACATTGTGTGATGGGATTTGCTATTTAAGTTATCACATCCAAGTGTTCACTCAGATGGCGGCACATGCAGTAACTCTATGGACCGTCTAATCTAAGATGAAATGACCATGATTAAACCTGTGATTTTGAGGGATTACTAAATGGTTCTAAGTGTGATCTGATCAGGACTATCCATTCCGATCACATGGGATGGATGATCCATGATATATCTCCTCCCGAGCATCAAATAATGGTTACCGTCCATCGATGGATGCTGATTATGGGAAGCACCTTAACAATCAAATCCAAAGGTGGAAAATGCGTGACATTTAAATATCTTTCACAAAAGACCAAGCAATTTTATTCAAGGATCGGTTTCAATGGCATACCTCACTGGAGCTTATGATCTGTGATTCCAACGATTGAGGAAGCTTCGTTTGGTAGAAACGAAGCTCTGTTGAGCCGCACGAGCTTTAATTTGGTGTAGTTGGCTCGGAAGACCAAAATACTAGACGTAGGCAGTCAGGCTTAATTGAACTCTACCCTTCAACCATCGGGAAGCTTGGGAAAGGATTCGTTCTCACTCGTTTGGCTCCAAGGAAGGTGTGTGCAAAGTTAATTGCAATTTGGTGGAGATTTGAGCAAATGGGATTTGAAGATGGCCTCCCGTGTTTTGATTTTGCATAAAACTGAAAATGAGGATTTTGGGGAGCTTAGGAAGGCTTGGAAATCGTTCTAGGAACTCTCTCCTTTGTTGCTAGGGTTGAATGAGTGTGTCATATTGGTTTGACAGATGAGGGGGGGGGTATCCCCTCATTCCTTAGATCGGATGGCCACATCTTCTTTAGCTTCTTCTAGATCAATTGACCAAATGAGAGGGTGGTGGAGGTCCTTGGGTGCTTGATGTGGCTCGGTTTGGTTGGATGAGGGTGTGGAGGTGGCTGCCAAGGGAGGCGTGGGTGTCCTATGGCTTTCCAAGTATTCCATTGGTGATGGGGAGGTGATTTCACCTCCCCATGGATCATGGCCGACCCAACCACTATTGGGTTAGGTCAGCCATGGTCCTAGGTGCCTAAGTGGACCTATGGTTGGGTGCGTGGCTAGGGGAGAAAATATGAACATGTGTTTTATCTCATGGGATGCCAAACCAAAGGGCTTTGGGTTTTAGTTTCATATGACAAAGTCAAAAGGGATAACTTGGGTTTGATTTGGTTAGATTTTGGCTTGACAATTATAGTTTGTGTTTATATTTAGGTTAATGAGTGTAGGAATGATTGAATCATGAAGAATCCATGAGTTTTGAATTGATTTGGGCATCATTTAGCCAAGTTCAAGAATTTGGCTAAAAGGGCTAAAATTAATTGATTTGGTTTCAATCATTTGGAGTTTGGAATTGATTTATGATTTGAGAATTTGATTTGAGATTGAATTTGATAATTGAGAAAATCAATTGGATTGAGGTTGATTTGAATTTGGTTGAGGCTAAGGCCATAAGATAAAATCAAAGGGCTTAGGAAGGGATTTGGAGTTCAAATTTAATCATGGGTTTCAATCATTTGGAGTTTGAAATTGATTTTGAAATTTGGATTTGAATTTGAGGTTTGGTTTAGAAGAAGGAAGCAAGGATTAGGTTTAGGCAATAGGGTAGGCAAGTCCTCTAAAGGCCCAAACTATGGTTTCTTCTAAGTCTCTGGGTTAGGTTAAGTGTTCACCAGATCACTAGAAGTATCTTAAGACTAAAGAACCCAGTGTCTATAAGAGTCTTATATCATGATAAGAAGTTGAGAGCTCACTCCAAAAAGTCAACATAGGTCAAAGGGCTTAAAAGAAATTTGCTTTAGTTTGGTTTAATCATCATTGGAATGTGTGTTCCATTTATATTTGTGAATATAAATGATGGAATGGTTGATTCATTGAGACATCAATCAAGTTTGAGTTGATTTAAAAGAGATTTTAGCTAAGCTTATGAAGGTGGATCATAAGGTTTAAGAAGGGACTTGGGAGTTTAAGTTTGATTTTGGGCTTCAATCATTTGGAATTGAGTTTGGACTTGAGTTTCATAAATGATTGAGGAATTGAATTGATCTTCGAGAAAATCAAGTGAATTAGAATTGAATTGGACTTGGCTAACGCTAAGGCCATGTAATTCAATCATAGGCTTAGGGAGGATTTTGAATTGATCATGGGATTGATTGTGAATTTTGGAAATTTGATTTTGAATTTGAATTTGAATTTGGGCTTTGGTTTGAGAAGGAAAGCATGGGTTGGATTAGGCTATAGGGTAGGTAAGTCTCCCTAAATCCCTAAAACATATCCTACTCTTATGACTAACCCTTGTAAGTCTCTAGGCTTAGGTTAAGTATAAACTTAATCATTAGAAGTGTCTTAAGACTAAGAAGCTCTTAGTGTCTATAAGAGACCTAGGTCTATGATGAGGAGGTAGAGAACTCACTCCAAAAGTGAGGTCAACACACCACATGAGCTCACCAATGTCACATCTCACCAACTTATTGCAAACCTTAAATTCCGTTTTTGATATCGTACATTTGAACATAAAAGAACATATTCCAAGATTACTAAAGCAGAGAATGCAAACAAATCGAAACACTTTTTTTTAAAAGAATTGCACTTCAAAGGAAATCGAAGTATGTAAGGTAAATCACAAATGCCAACAATTTCTCATTTCATTCCCATTAATGGGCCAATTACTAAAAAAGCGAGATGCATAAACGGCTCATTGCTAGGTTCACTGTTAAAGTCACGATCGATGGGACAAATCGAGAGAAAGTACTCGTCGACACACAAGGGATTTTGGAGTAGCTAGTGGAGGATTCGAAGGGAGGCCCTCAATTCAGTGAAGCCCTAGCTCCAAACCATTCAAGGTTCACAGATTAGGGAATAGGAAACTGCAAATGCGGAATTGTCGAACACGGGAGACAGACTTATTGTGGATTTCGTTCGGTATACTCGGCTAATAATAAGGGTAAATTTGGAAGATATTTGTTTATGAAAGGGAATTTGCGGGGCCGGAGTTCACTCGAAGCGAAAATGGCAATAGCGACTGGGATTTCAAACGAAACAGGATTTACAAAGCTGCTCCCAAACGCTTGCTTGGAACAGAAAGAATTAAAAGAGCAAATGGGCTCTTAGGGACTTCCATTTTAGATATTTAAAATTACAATTTAGGAACATATTATCAATAGCCGTTTCATTTATATTAGAAAGATTTACATATATATTATATAATTTTATATATTAATATATCTAATACTTAAAGTTAAATATTTATTTATTTAATATTTTTTATTTAAAAGATATATTTCACTTTTAAAAAGAAATAATGATGATATTTTTTGATGTGATATTATATATATATATATATATATATATATATATATATATATATATATATATATATATATATATATATATATATTATTTTATAGCTTTGAAGGGTTGTTGAAGGAAGATCACAATTAATATAAAATCACTAATAACAAGTAATTAGATAATCATCATAATCTCATTGAAAGGTATCACTCTTAATATCATCAAATAACGTAATGGATAATTTTTTTTGAATCCTAAAAAAAAAAGTCATTAAACATATAATAGGTTCTTTGCTACAATTATATGATCCCTTCAAATAAAATAGCTTTGAAATCCTTTTGTTGGTCATAGTGAGTTGTAGCATGCTCTAACAAACTCAAAGAGAGGAATAAGTCTTTAGTTAGGTTGATAATATTTAGCAACAAGATAATCTTAACCCTTCTATGATTACTGGCCTCTCAAATACAAAACTCATTTAACTCAATCACCAAAAATGACAAATTTCCAAGCACTCCGAGTGAGACTTAAGAAGGAAAAAAAATAGTAAGCAAATAGATTTGTAATAATATTTATATGACCATTCATAAAAATAGGAATAGAGAAGATAAGATCTCTATAGTCAATATTTTTTAAACTCTTGTCCTTCATGGAAATAGAAAGTTTAATGCTAGTTTGTGTGTTGAAAATTTGTTAAGCCTTCTCTAAAGCAAAGTAATAGAAATAATCCAAAGCTGTTATGAAATCCTAAAAATATATTATAAACATTAAAGTTCCAAGATTACAACCAAAGTTAGTAAGGCTAAGGCTTGAAATTAAGTAAAAGTAATTTGCATTATGCTAGGTTTAGCACATAGAAAGTAAATTGACCAAAAAAGGAAATAACTAATATATGAGTGAGGTCAATTTACAAAAGGCTCTTTGTATAACTACCTCAATCAAGCATATGCATTAGATGTTACATCACATCCCTCATTACCACAACATTCAATAAAGAAAAAAAATATCCAAAGATGTAAATGAAGCAAGCCTTTTAAAGAAGAGATGCATTTAAGGAGTTGTTTGGGTGCGAAAAGGAATGCGGTAAAGTGAATATAATGTATTCAGATTACTTTAGGTTGTTTGGTTGAAAACTCTGCAAATACAAGAGTTTATTTTTTTTTCTGGTTTGTAGAATAAATATAATGTAAAGTATTTTTGTGGTTGTAGGTGATGGTGGTGTGGTATGGTAGGTGCTTGATAGTGGGGTTGGCAGTGGCAGTCGGTAGCTGGTGATTGACAAGTTGGAGGTGCCAACTGGCGAGATATGACAGGGCGGCAGCGGCTAGCGGTGATGGACAACAGGCGTGTGGCGGGTGGGGCATGATAGAACTTTACACTAGTTAGTGTATTTGAAATTTCGTGAATTCTAAATATGAAATTTCTTTCAATATATTATAAATACATCACATTACTTTAAAATTTTAATTTGCACTATGCCAAACACATAAAAGTTAAAATCCCCTGCATTTATTTTACTTTCCACTCAAAAGTCATCAAACCAAATAGCCTCTAAGTATTAAGTTCCGAGTCCTATACCATATTTTGAAAATTTTATAATATTTCATAAAAATGAATAATAAGTGTGATGACAAACAAAGAAACAGTCTCCTTGAGATAGAATGCCATAAGGTTTAAAATTAAAAGATAATAATGCCACAAGGTTTAAAATTAAAAGATAATATAACTATATTTTTTTTCAAAGAGAAGAGTATAATATGTCTGCATTATAGTGAGACAAAGGTTTAGCCAAAGTATTTAAAAGTAGACAAAAAAATATGGTGACTAAAGAAAACAAGCAAAATAGACCAGAAATAGGATTTTTAAGAAAGAAAATGTTAATTTCTGAAATATGGAGAACCCCATATGAATACTTTTTTTTAATTCTTGAAAAAGATTTGGAGTAGTATTCAATAGAATGATCGACTAGAAATAATATAGCAAATAAAACCATTGGGTTATTATGACCTATGATGAAAAGAGAATGACAAGATTTTGTGATGACAAAAGTGATCATTATTAAAAAAATTGTGAAACTAAAACCAAACTATCACCTTAATAGGCTTGGAAATAAATACAAGAAAAAAAATCTTCAATTTGATAGCAACAAAGGCATTTAGAATGAAATTAGATAATTTTCTTTTGAAGCATAGTATCAATAGGAATGTATCTTTTGAAAAATCTCCATTAACAAAACACAATGAAACAAGAATACTATGAACCCAAATTGTTTGAAAAATATTAATTTATTCTTTTTCTATAATATGATATCAAGAATAATTAAAGTTAATTTTATCATATGGAGAGGTTTTAAAAGGAATTTTACCAATTCTAGAAGTATTTATAAAAATTTGTTAGATTAGCTTCACTAAAGCATTTGGGAGAATAATGTTTAATCGAGGAACATTCCATGCATCACCACACATAAAAGTAACAACTTTAGTAGTCACAATGAAGTAAGTGTTGAATATGTAATCAATAGACCCAATTATGAAACAATCATCCTACTAAAAATAAAATGAACCATTAAATATATTTCATTGAATATTGTTATCATCCTACAATTTAAGTTTAAACATCCTTCTCCAAACTATGGAATTACCCAACTTGTTTATGTAGTCATGTGGAAGTTAACACAATATTTATATTTTATGTAAGAAGCCCAGAAACTTTCACTCTATTTGAACAACCACATAATTTATGGAAAAAAACATGAGTCAAAAAGTGCTTTATAATCATAACCACATTGCTTGTAAGGTCATAGTAAGATGCCCATTGAATACAATTATGAGAGGAACTAGATACCAATAAAACATTATTAAATAATTTTTCAATTTGATTGATCACCTCTTCAGTTAGGTTACTAGTTTGGATAAAGTAGATGGGTAGATAGCATTTAACACCTTTAATTAAAGTTATCCTTCCACCCATTTAGAGTAAGATAAGTTCCAAAGCAGATAATTTTAATTTAATAGTTTTGATAAGATCATCAAAAAGAAAAGTTTTTTTATTAATTTTATAAAGGTGGTCTCTTTATTGGGAGGATTTGATATTTGAAATCAAACATTTCAACAATAACATTTATGCTTCTAGTAGTCATATTCCTAGGAGGGACAAACAAACTTATTTGATTATTAATTGTAAGCTCACTCTTCTTTTCAAATAAGTTAAGAGAATCTCTGAGCTCTATAACCGTATTTATAGAACCATTATTGAAAATGATGATAATGCCAATAAAACTAAGATGAAATATATACACCCCATTTTAATTATTGTAACATATACTGCTACAATTATGAAATAAAAATTTAAGTCCTCTATAAAAGTGTTCAGTAGTCATTGTAAAGGCACAGAAATAATAAGATCTCATTGTTGAAGATCATGACATGATTTGAAAAAATCACCACTTACAATTAAAGCGAATTAAAACCAAGTATTCTCAACATAAATTTTTTAAGTATAATCATATGACAAATAATGAAAGAATATTATGAGAAGAATTTTAATTAAAGTTATCATAGGTTTTAGAAATATCTAATTTAAATATACCATTATAACCCCAATCTCTATCGATATCTTGGAAAAGCTCTAAGCAAGATACATTATTAGTGATGTTTATACCTTTAATAAGGCCTATTTTGATTTGATGGAATGATATTAGGAAGCATACAGCAAGCCTTTTGATTTTAGTTATGAGTTCATTAATTATAGTACATAAAGATGGGTCTAAAGTCATTCCAAGGAATTGAATTGGTGTTTAGGAATAAGAACAATAAATGTACTAAAATATATATTTTATAATAAAGCATCTAAGAATTCTATATTAGCATCAATGATTTCCTTATATTGTACTGAAAAAATAAAAAAAATTATTTGAACTTACCACAAAATCTTTAATCATCGATAAAACCACAAAATATATCTCAAACTTAGCCAGGTTTCTATGAAAATTAAAATTATTTTTCTCAAATTTGATTGAAGGAATCAAATCAAAAAGCAAGATAGGGTCATAGAGTTAATCAATCATTCAAAATAATAGAAAAATCGTCATATAATTCATCAATCACAGCACAATAGAAAAATGTTGTAACAAGTGATTATGGCTTTCTAATTATTATTCTCATTAGAGAGTTTAATCTTATGGATATGATTGCAATGTTTTCTTTTATTAATCAAGGCTTAAAATTTTTTATATTACAATTACCATCACAAATATGTTCAGCTTTTCATTCTCATTATATTTCTTCTCTATTTTGAAGATCATGGTATTTACCATAATTAAGTACATCAAAATTAGTGTTTATTTGGTATGGACAAATTGTTCTCTAACCTAATAGCCCTATATTTAGGCTGCCTGATATTTTAAAATATATTTGAAAAATCATTTTTAATTCACCGCCTTAAAGTTTGTTTCAATTATTTCAACTTAAGTCAAACTTAGTGTAGCACCTAAAGAATATTAATAAGAGCCAAATGATCTAAATAGTTACCCTCCACTGCTTTAAAAAAGTATTTTTCTTCAATCCACATATTTTGAAAATGAAAACAGAGGAATGCTAGAGTTCTCAAAATATTTCACTTTAATAAGTAATTGAGTATAATCAGAGGTCATAAGCTATGATGTTCCTAATAGATTTTTAAAGTGTCATTCTAGTTATTTTTTTAAAAAAAAATTCATAAAATATTCTATTGAATGGCCCATAAGGATCTCATTTAATTACATGGTAAGCATTTTGAAATATTTGAGTGACTTAATGACTTCAAAATTTATTGATCTTAGATTTATTAATTTTTTTTTTACAAGATGCTCAATTTGGAGTATAAACATATAAGATTCAGATCATTTGAGCCTACAATTAGTTACCAAAAATTTTATATCATTCTTCAAATGCCTGATTTGTGCTCATTTGTACGCAGATCAATGATGAGTTTGCCTGATTAATATATTTTATTAGACTATAATTCATTCAAATAAATTTTCAGATGACCTTGAATTTGATTCTGAAAGTTTCAATTTCAATATGCATTGAAATCCACACTTGATAAAGTGATTTTTTTTTATGGCGTGCTATGTTACAAGTGAAATAATTAATTAAGATATTATAAAATCAAATAATTGATATTTATCAATAATATTACATTATATATCATCTGCCAAATAACCAACGTGCCCTTTTGCCATTAAAATATGTAATCACTTCATAGATTAAATATATTACAGCAAAATCATTAAATTCGGAAAAAATTGTATTTCTTCCTTTATATATTGTTTTATTTTAAGTTATTTGCCTAAGTTGCATTGCAGAATATATCAATGTCTTCAATATGATGATCTAATTAATTTCTCAATTTGATATCCTGTGAATTGAGTTATCTATATTAGCTTAGCTTGTTGAAATAAGTATTCGTTTCATGCTTAATTCGACTCTTAAGTTGATTAATTAAATCCTCTGCATAAAACAAAAATTAAATAAATGGTGTATATATGAATCTAAGATAATTAATTTGCAGATTTAATAAAACACCTAAAACGAATCAAACTAGTTTTTAAAAAAATACAAAAAATAGTTTTCTCTCTCTCTCTCTCTCTCTCTCTCTCTCTTAAATGTAAAACTATGCATGCATATATATAATCGGCATGGAATTTAAAATTAAATTCACTCAAATAGTATTATATATATATATATATATATTTATCTTACATAAAAAAATTTTAGGCCATGAAAGTAACGTTCTGATCCTTCAATCGGAAGAGCCTCTCAAAAGATATTTAAGTAACATCTTAATAAGAAATTATTATGTGTGGAATTCAAACATAATTTTATATCTGAATTTTAATAGTATTACGCTACCTTGCAATATACATGTGTATAATACATAAATTATTCGCATATGCTATGTACAAGCACTATATTATTGGAGTAATAATTTCTCCATGTTAATACTATTTACATTAAAAAAAAAATCTCTCCATAGATTGTGATGCTAGTGCGAATCACGCGAGGCATTGGTGGACCAAAATTGTTTGGTGGCAATCGTATGTAATGGCATGGTTTTCAACAAGGTGGAGGGAGAAATAATCTCTGTAAGATTGGTGTTGGTCCACACAACTTGTCTAAGCCTGTAGATGATGAGGTTTCAATGAAGTGCATCTGTAAGATGCAGTTGGAGCCCTTTCCATAGGTTCCCGTGTGCCAGATGGGATATCTGATAACATAGAGGATGAGGTTACAATCAGGCTACATCACCAGAGTAGCCATAGAAGTGAGCTCGCAGTACATAGTACTAAATGAGGAGAATTTCTTGGTGGCTGATCGGTAATAGGGCTGTCATGAGTAGGAGGACTATAATTGGCAAGATGAAGGAAGAGTTACCGGCCATACCGGCTTACCTTTCTTTCTGCCGGCCGTTAATTATATATATATTTCTTAATTCTTTGATTCTGGTGCATGCACGTCAAAAATTATATATATCTGGATTGGATCAAGTGAAATTTTGCTCTAGCTTTATGATTTAATATGCTATAAAAAAAGAGAGATTATTACTGGAGTTTGCATATAACTCTACGTCCAAACTCCAATAATATAAAACTATATGATATTCATCATTACTATTATTATGTTGGCTATAAAGTGTTGTGTATTACTATATACGATGTAATTAACTACATAATACACAGTATCTATATACATAATAATATATAATATTTCACAATAAATAAATAATATACATATATAAAAAAGCATGTATGATCTTATATTATTAGAGTCAATATAAAAATTATAATAGAAGTCTGCGCAATAATTTTTCTTAAAACTAGATGTTTAAATGAATAAATTATCATATTGTTGAATTTTTCTCGTATTTCTAGTTTATGAGTATATGTGTTGGCACACGATAGAATAGATGCAATTGTTGTTTAACGATTATTTAAATGATCGTATCAAAGAATTATGTTTACAAAAAAGGAAACTTTTAAAGTAGATTAGTTTTAAATTATATGAACAAAATATAATTTTTTTTTAATTTGAAATAAAAAAACTCAAGTTCGGACGAAAGCGTGCCTACAGATTTGCCATTTTTATTTTTATTTTTTTTTTGCGGTGGGAGGGTTAACGTGAATAGTCGAAGGAACAATTTTTTTTTTCAGGTTTAATGGTTACACAAATTGAATATTATATATTATAGAATATGATATAATATAATAAGTGGCGGATACAAAGTGAGGGCACGGGGTACTACCCCCGTAATAAAAAAAATTAGATCATCGTTTATGCATACTTGTTGTTCCTTATTTTTTACTACTATTTCGAATTCTCGCTCTCCATACTGCATAAAATGAAGACTCACAAAGTACCCCTCATCTTTTCTCCCACCCTCCTTCGTAGCAGATCACGCATCTTTCCTCCCACCCTCCTTCGCACATTTCTGTAAATCCCCCTATCAACTGAAATTAGTAAATCCAGAGTTAATCATGCGAAAGCTGCTTTATTGTTAGGAATTAAGACTTTGTAAATCCGGATTTAACCATGCGAAAGCAGCTTTGCTACTTTAGGATTATGTAAATCCGGATTTAACCATGCGTTAGATGATTTAGTGTGTTAAATGATTAAAGCAGCTTTTGTTATTTTAATCAATCATAATTAAAAGCCATGATAAGGAAAATTATTTAAAAATATTCTAACAAAAAAAATCTCAGAACTTTATTTTATAATTCAACATTAAATCGTTCTTATAAATTTTGAGATTACACATTAGTCTCTAAATTCATTTTATTAATTTCAACCATTTAATTTTTTTAATTCATTATTAAATTGACTTAGTTCTTTAATTGATTCCAATAACTTACTTTGAAAGAAGTTTTTTTTTGTTAAATAATTATATTAGTGCTGCATATGTGTTCATTAACTAATGATTTTATTTTTATTTTATATATGAAATTGAAAATGTTATATTTAAAAAAGTTCAAGTATGATGGTTGGTTGCTTGTAGATGGAAATTATATTTAGAAAAATTATAATATATGCTTTCTATTTATTTATATTTTGAAAAAAAAATATTATATTTGAGGAAGTTCTTAGTGGAGCTTAAAATTTATATTAACTTATGTGGATCATGTTACAATTTCATTAGCTTCAAAATTTTAATATTACATCAAAAATAGTATCATCATTAACTTTGTTACTGAAATTTATTTTATTTTAAATTTTAATATATCTTTAATGAATATTTAATCATTAACTATATGCTTTATATGAGGTGACCCTTGAATATTAGAATATTTAGAAATATTTTTTAATGGAATATTATTCACAATCAACTTGGAGTGAGAAATTATGGATGATGTATAATGTAAAAAAATTAAGGTTATTGTGAAGCTTAATTTTTTGTTTTGTTATATGAGATATTTTAATTTTTATTTTATATAAAAGTATAATATTATTTATTTTGTTGTGCCCTCATTGAGAAAAAAATTCTAGATTCGCCCCTGGATATAATAATATAAACAAGTTATTAAAAATAATCAAATCATGATTAAGTAAATAACTTATAAAATACTGCTAAACGATCTCTTAAATAAAATATAATAAATATTTGCAAATATAATTAGAAAAATAAATCATTATTATAAATATAAATATATATAAATTTTAAAAATTTATTTATTTTTATTTAATTAATTAAATAAAAATAGTGCAAGGGATATAAAGGCATATGTAGAATTATTTTTATCCAATTAAAAGCATCTTATTCAAAGTATTTTAATAATTATTATATTAATAATGATGATTAAATTACTCATTAGTAAAAATCAAATACAATTTACATGAAATATGATTAGTATAATAATATATTAATAACAAATTATAATTTAGTATGTGATACATCTTTAGATATAGAAAAATGTTATAATTGATGCAATATTACAACATTCAAAATTAATAAAATATCACTTTTAATTTTTCTATGTATTTTTATGTCATGATAAAAATGATTCAACATCTTTAGATTAAATATTGTAAAATAATAAACACTAATATGAAAAATAATGAAAATAAACTATGAAATAGCTATTAATATATGAAAATGATTAATTAATAGAAACATACACAACACGAATAAGTAAAATTAATGTTATCATCCATATCAACCAAGATGTATAGTGATCTAGTGCTTGAAGAGGCCATTCGTAAATGATGTTCCACTACAACTTCATTAGAGACACCCATATCTCATGCAACATTGCTACTTGACTATACTAAATCATAATTTGTGGTTGCTCTGGTGGCTACTATAGTAGCATTAGAGCCAAATTCAGTATTAATCTTTATAATGAGATGACGGAGAATGTGTAGATGGAAACAAGCTTGATGGTATGTGTATGTGGATGTGTAAGATATATTGGTGTCAACCCACCCCATAATAGACCAAAAGATGGCCAATATGTGTAAAATGCTGTGTTGCTATGCACTAGATAAGTAGAAGGACTTGGATCTGTATAAGTCAATGGCACTACATCTTGAACCTTGGATGGACTAGTCTGTGAACCAACACCAACCTCTCTAAAATTAGACGTATGCTTGTCATTTATAATGTCCTTAATTCTATTTATTACATGCTACATGAGGCTATCTTCATGCCTACAAGAACATAGTTGTAATAACTCCTCATCTTTAGAAAGTAATGGCAGTAATGAAGATATGTTATATTTATGTTGATAGAAGATACAAAATAAATATATATACGTACTAACTTATGTCCCTTGGTGCTTTATGATAATAACTTGTCAATAGTTCTATCGATGCTTTTAATAAGTATAGTGACACCCATAATTTATACTTACGTAAGTATCAATGAGCCACTAATCATCCTCATAAGATGCTCGTCACATTGAACTAGATGACGGTACATGATGGCGGCATGCCAATACATGCACGCCGTCGGAGATGAAGCCGGTTTAATTGCCAATGTTGGTGTAGGTGGCCCAAAGAGGGTTTTTGTCCTTGTTATAGATGACTACATTACGGTCGGGTTGGAGGATTAGAAGATAATAATCTCTTGTTGCACGGTGTTGCTGGACCATAAAACCGTGTCGCCGAACCTATTGTAGATGACGAGGTTCCCATCGAACTGCATTTCAAGGTAACAATCGGTGTCCATTTCTCCAGTGTTTGAAGCCCAGATCGGAATGTTTGAATCATAGAGAACGAGATTGCAATCATCTATCTTGAATTGATGGAACCGTGATGCGAATTCGCATGCGAATCGACCAAAATTTAACATGTCCCACTGTTTGCCGGCTCAACATCACCGAGGTCATGAAGAAGAGGATGATCGTGATTGCCGAGATGAAGGAGGAGGCTGCAGCCATGGTCGTACCTCTTTTTGCAGCTCCTTGACGACACACACATAGATATATATATATATATATATATATATTTATATATATGTGAAGTGAATGGGTTAAGATTAATGTTCTCCCTATATTTCCTGGCTGCCACATGGAAGTATTTTGATTTCTTGCTAATTTTCAAGTGTGGCAAATAGAAATTTTAAATGATAAGGATCCATTTTGATTTCTTGCTCAACTCACACTTTATTTAGTATGACTGATTAAGTTTTGCTAAAACGTTGGGTCCAAATCCTAAAATAGTATGAGAATAATGAAAATATAAATTTCTTTAAAAATAATTTAATAGTTATGAGACTAAAAATAGTTATGAGGCGGTGGCGAATGCGGTTGGCGGGCGGCCATAACATTTTACATTAGCGAGTGTATTTACAAGCGAGCTGCTTGACGAGTTTTCAAGTCGAGTCAGACCAAACTCAAGCTCGAGATTGAGATCAAGCTCAAGGCTCGATAAGCTAAGCTCACGATCTCATAAACGAGTCGAGCCCAAGCTGTCTCAACTCACTTACACTTCTAGTCGTGGGTGTCAATTAGTACGACTGATTAAGATTTTGAAAGTTGTTGCTAAAACGTTGGGTCCAAAACCTACTTACAACATGATAGATTTACTCCTCACGGACTATAGTGAGATTAAAAATAGTTGAACAAGGTGCATGAGCTCAAACTTATAACCTAAAAGTAAAAGTAGAGGTATTAACAACTAAACCAAGACCCATTCATAGGATTCATGTAGCATTCATCTTAGTCAAATATAGCCAAAGAGAAAATACGAAATGATCATTACAAAGAGCTGGATTGAAAGATGACTAAATGTCATTATAAAATCATACTCATACAGCCTTAGAAAGAAGCAGTCTTAATTAATATCATAAGTTTTAATATAGCCAAAGAGAAAATACGAAATGATCATTACAAAGAGCTAGATTGAAAGATGACCAAATGTCATCATAAAATCACATACAACCTTAGAAAGAAGCTTAATTAATATCATAAATTTTAAGCACCTAAAATAGAATAACAAAATCAAAAAATAGATAATTTTAATTAAATTAATTAAATTTTAAACATCATAAATTTTAAAATTTTAAAATTATTTTGAGATGATTTCAATGTATGAGAAATTAATGAAAAATATAAATTTCTTTAAAAATAATTTAATAGTTATGAGACTCACATTATTATAAAAATAGTTATGATATGGTGAAGTTGGAAGACACTTTAGATTAGTATATTTACAAGTGAGCGCTTGATGAGTTTTGTCGAGACCAAACTCAAACTCAAACTCGAGATCAAGCTCAAGGCTCGATAAGCTCTCATTAACAAGTTGAGCTCGAGCCGCTCACTTACTACTTCTTCGTGGGTGTCAATTAGTGAGATTAAGATTTTGAAAGTTGTTGCTAAAGCGTTGCCTTAATCCTACTTACAACATAATAAATTTACTCATGGACTTGTGAGATTAAAAATAGTTGAGCAAGGTGCAGGAGCTCAAACTTATAACTTAAAAGTAAAAGTAGGGTATTAGCAACTAAACCAAGACCCATTCATAAGATTGATGTAGCATTCATCTTAGTCAAATATAGCCAAAGAGAAATACCAAATGATCATTACAAAGAGCTAGATTGAAAGATGACTAAATGTTATTCTAAAATCACACTCATACAGCCTACGAAAGAAGTAGTCTTAATTAATATCATAAATTTTAAGCACCTAAAATAGAATCACAAATTCAAAAAATAAATAATCTTACTTAAATTTTATAAATTTAAAATTTATTTTGAGATGATTGCAATGTATGAGAAATTAATGAAAATATAAATTTGTGGGCTCTGAAAATTCGCCACCGACCTCTTCGATGAAAAGAGTGATTTAAAGTGTATGAAATTTTGAAGACGATAATAATAAGACACTACTCATTTCACCCTCATTTTGTGAGGACTTTATATCTGGTTCGGGTTTCTAGCGGCAAAAGCTATGATTTTATAGTTAAGAGCTTGTTATAAAGGTTAGATTTTAAATTAAATAGTAGGAAATTTTTTGCCGTCCCTTTATCAATGGTGGAGAAAATGACCCAAATCAGGATCCTTATCAGCAATACATGGGTTACGTCGTCCAAGAAATCCTTGTAGTCTTGGGGTGATGTTTGTCTTAGGAGACATGCTTAAATCCACCTTAGCTAACAGAGGGCTTTTTGCCCAATCAAGTAGCTCAGAACTCAAAGGGCAAAGCCATTGGGGAGCATAAGGGATACAGTCGTGACCGTGATATAGTAGAGTCATTTGGCGACAACCACCCGATCATATGACTCTGATCGTAACTGCATCATGTGGAGCCTATTGGCCAAACCACTAAGTTAGAGGATATGTGCCACGTTCTTGCTGGCGTGAGATTGTTTGAGAGTAAATATACTTGTGTACTTGATTTGACTTTGGCTCCTTTGTGAGCTAGAGTTTTCTTAATTTGTCACATTCATCAAACAATTGCGAAAGGTGGATTAATTTTTATCTTTAAGTTATTTAAAAAATTAAATTTCATTTAAGCATTTAAAATTTGGTGATTTATTTGATTTTACATTTGCATTGATACTTGAGTTTGAGTAATCCAATTTGAGATTGCAAGCACATTTTTATGATAAGTATCCCCTCCAGTTGAAATCTTTATTCAACACAGGCATCATCGAGGTGGTTTATTGTTTATCTGATCCGTCGACTCTATTAATTTAATAATAGAGGATCATCTAATATGACGAATTAGCTTCTCAAATATTTCACTAAGTTGAAATTCTTATAATAGATTTTAGGTTTTGTTAACCCGGACCCCCCAAGACTAAACTGGAATTAACCAAAGATCCTGACATTTAAGCATTCAAAGATAGTGTCCCCATATGGGTATATTTAAGAATGCTTGCACAATTTTGTGGAATTAAATTTGGGTTTTAATCATACTTTATAATATGTGCAAGAGTTTAATTGAATCCTTAATTAACATTCCTGCATGTATCATAATGGTAGCGTTAGAATTTTTTAAATCTTATTCAATTATTTATATTATCATTCATTTGTTTGCATTTAGTTCATAGCTCATTGAGTTCTCTAAGTTTCAATGAAACTTAGCTCGTGATCGCTAAGAAGCTTATAGACTCATTCTTATTTAACGACCTTTAGAATTTTTTTTTGTGAGTATGTTTGGCTTCGATTCATCATTTTTTCATTTAAGTTTAATTTAAGCTTATTAATACTCTTATTTAATAATATTTAAGCTTTGTGTAAATCTAAATTTCAAAATTCCACGTCGTCCCCACATATATCGCATCGGACCGCTTTGACCTACTCACACGCTCTAGCGGTCGGTGTCTGCGACACTCGCTGTCTTCGACATCAACCCGCCTTCTTCGAGCGAGGTCTTCAAACTCATCACTCTGAGCATAATGAGGTCTTCAAACACCCTGCAATTTCAATTCATATTTTAATTTTGAGCTTAGAGTTTATTTTTTATTAAATTAATTAAGTCCTCTAAATTTGCAGCCTCGAGCCTTCCGCGGGTGCAGGACTGCTTTGACCTACCCACCACGCTCAACGGTCGGTGTTTACACACTAGGCTTCAACTGCCAACGCGAGAGGTCTTCAAACTCATCACTCATCGAGCATAATGAGGTCTTCAAACACCTCCCTCAAAAAAATCAACAACATATTTAGTCGATGGTTCAGCTCCCTTAGCATAAGCAAGTCCACCATTATACAAATATTTGCTAAAAGGTTGTTTCAAGTTCTCAACATAGCCAGCTTCGGCTATTACCCCCACAACATGCACCCTTCCAAGTGCCATTGTATTCTCGAGCTCATTCTTAAGAACCCCAATAACATTTCTTATCCCTAACTATCCCTTGGCAGCCAATCCAAATATATGGCCTGCCAACCATCACAACCAAGGGCTACTTTGAAAACATCTATTCTACGCCGGATACCTCCATCAACGAGGACAGGAATTGCACCAGAAACAACTTGAACTTCCTCTTCCATGACAGATATTGAGGCTGGTACGTAGTCGAGCTGCCGACCACCATGATTTGATACAATTATCCCAGAGACTCCAACCTCTACAGCCTTTCTAGCATCTTCTGCAGTAAGGACACCCTTAATCAGGATTTGCAATTTTGTGATGGATTTAAGCCATGCAAGGTCCTTCCAACTCATAGAGGGATCTAAAGTTTCTTTTGCAAATGCCTCGAGATTAGTACCACCATCAGCATTAACGTCAACTGATAATAGACCCTCAAGGTTTGGTGTCTTTGGCAAATCATCTTATTTTTGATATCAGCTTCTCTTCGTCCTATTCGTGGAGTATCTACAGTCAGGGCAATGGCCTTGAATCCGTAGTTCTCAGCTTCTTTGTACAAGCTTTGCTGAAACATCTCTTCTTATAGCTGAAAGAAATGGACAACATTGCAGCTGGTAGCAACCTCCTCGATGGTACAGTTAAGAAGAAAATGATAACACCATTATTGTATTTCATGCTGCAGCCGCTCTAGCCATTGCAACTTCTCCTTCAGGGTGCGCAAGCTTATGTCCTTATAGGAGCAGATAGCTTGAATCCGAGCAAAGATGTTGATGTATTCATACTACTCACATCTATTAGAACCCTTGGATTTAACCATATTCTTTGAAATGCTTCTCCATTCTCTCTCAATGTGAATTCATCCTCAGCTCCTCCCCTAAAATAATCATAGAACATTTTTGGCAAGGCTTGTCTTGCAAGTTCCTCAAACTCCCTGACATTTATTAGATCGCTTTCCATATTTCCTACTGTTACACTTGCATTTTATTTCTTTCTACAGGTCAAAAAGATCTGAGCTTTCACTGAAGAAACAAGTCAGGCTTCATCTTGCTGCAAGCAGATCGAGCTCCTTGAAGTAATGGAGCCGTCGCCATTCTTATCGAAGAGGCTGAACGCCTCCTTGAACTCCGTGATCTGCTCCACCGTCAACCTTTCTGCCATTTGCTGATGCTCGACGAAGTTGAAAAAGAAGACAAAATTCTTACTTTCCCCTTTTTCTTTTGCCCCTCTTTTCCTCTTCCTCTTTCTTGAATGGATTGGCAGAGAGGGCAGAACTGTGAGAGATGGAGAAAAGCGAGGGCTTTGGGTTTCAGCCAGCGTGTGTGTGATGACCGGATAGGGGCTCTTTTCTTCGGCCAAGAGGAAAAGAATTTTTTTTAATCGCAAAAAGGTGAAGAGCGGGAAATAGAAGGGTTCGGCTGCACATGGGAGGATATGGGAGAGATGACAAAATTTTAAACGCAAAACCTTTAGTCAAATTGGATGTTTATTAGGTAATTGATGTTCCTGACGATGACCCAAATCGTTTACGGAGGTGCTTGAGCGACTTGACGAATGCTTTCATCAAAAAATTTCGACGCTTCGACCTTTCGCGTCCGTAAACTCATCCAATTGAGCTAGACTCATTTGATAGGTTTCGGCTTTAGCTAATAAATCAATTTCATGAACGGTCATTTGGTTTTATGGCTGCAAGCATCACGACCGCTGATTGATCATCAATTTATATTCAATTCAACATTCAACATGATGGTGAAGTCGTCGTCGATCAAGGTCATTTGTCGACGTCAAGTGTATTTCAACCTCGATTTGCACACTGTCATTTCAAATCATTCGACATTTACATAGACTCATTTGAATTAAGTGTGGACAGTTTCATTGATAGTTTTTGATGTTTCGAAGCTAACGACATGATCAGTTTGATGAATGTAAGTCATTCGGAGATCGTCGCAGCTTCCCGACTCTGATATGTGCGTTGACACATTAATAGCTCGAGCGCTTAATCGATTGCTCATTAGGTTTTACAATATTTATATTTTGATCAAATTCGACATTAATGAACTAAGTCCGTTAATCGGAGGTCGTTTCACCATTTTCTGATGAGTGCGTTTTGAGCGATTTAAGCACCGCCACTTTCAAGTCCGTAATTTGACTTGTGGGGCTTGACTCATGACACATGTGGAGGTCAACAAATTTCTTTAAAAATGATTTAATAGTTATGATACTCACATTATTATAAAAATTATTATGAGGCGGTGGTGGTCGCGGGAGGCTGCAGTACTTTGTATTAGTGAGTGTATTTACAAGCGAGCTGCATGACGAGTTTTCTAGTCGAGTCTGACCAAACTCAAACTCAAGATTGAGATCAAGCTCAAGGCTCAATAAGCTAAGCTCGTGATCTCATAAACCAATCGAGATGGAGTTGGCTCAACTCACTTACAGTTCTAACCGTGGGTGTCAATTAGTACGACTAAATAAGATTTTGAAAGTTGTTGCTAAAATGTTGGGTTCTAATCCTACTTACAACATAATAAATTTACTCATGGACTCATGAGATTAAAATAGTTGAGCGAGGTGAGCTCAAACTTATAACTTAAAAGTAAAAGTAGAGGTATTAACTACTAAACCAAGACCCATTAATAGCATTCAAGTAGCATTCATCTTAGTCAAATATACCCAAAGAGAATACCAAATGATCATTATAAAGAGCTAGATTGAAAGATGACTAAATGTCATTATAAAATCGCACTCTAAGAAAAAAAGCCTTAATTAATAACATAAAATTTAAGCACCTAAAATAGAATCACAAATTCAAAATAGATAATCTTAATTAAATTTTAAGCATCATAAATTTTAAAATTTTAAATTTATTTTGAGATGATTTATGTATGAGAAATTAATAAAAATATAAATTTCCTTAAAAATAATTTAATAGTTATGAGACTCACATTATTATAAAAATAGTTATGAGAGGTCACACATCATTGTAGGAGCTCAAACTTATAACCAAAAGTAAAAGTAGAGGTATTAACAACTAAATCAAGACCCATTCATAGGATTCATGTAGCATTCATCTTAGTCAAATATAGCCTAAGAGAAATACCAAACGATCATTACAAAGAGATTGATTGAAAGATGACTAAACATCGTTATAAAATCACACTCATACAGCCTAAGAAAGTAGTCTTAATTAATATCAAAAATTTTAAGCACCTAAAATAGAATCACAAATTCAAAAAATAGATAATCTTAATTAAATTTTAAGCATCATAAATTTTAAAATATTTAATTTTATTTTGAGATGGTTGCAATGTTTGAGAAATTAATGAAAAAATAAATTTCTTTAAAAATAATTTAATAGTTATGAGACTCACATTATTATAAAAATAGTTATGTGGCGATGAGGTAAGAATGGGACATTTTACATGACAAAGTGTATTTGGAATTCATACATATTTGAATTTCAAATTCACCAAAATTTAAACTAGTGAATTTCAAATGCATTATATCTCTTTAAAATCTTATTTTGCATAGTGCCAAACGCAAAACAAAGTCAAACTCGCATTTACTTTACTTCACTTTACCCTCAAACTAAAAGATATTATTTGAGCTTTATAATCATATTTATGAAACTATTATTGAAAATTTACATCCTCTATAAAAAGTGCTTAATAGTCATTATAATTGCACAAAAATAATAAGATCTCTTATTGAAGATCATGACATGATTTGAAAAAAAACACATGTATTAAAGAATTAAAAACCATGTATTATGAACATAATTTTTTAAGTATAATAAGACTAGGATCGTCCATGATAAATAATGAAAGAATATTTTGAGAAGAATTTTAAATAAAGTTATCATAGGTTTTAGAAATATCTAATTTAAATATACCATTATAACCCCAATCTCTAATACTGATATCTTGGAAAAGCTCTAAGCAAGAGATTCATTATTAGTGATGTTTATACCTTTAATAAGGCCTATTTTGATTTGATGGAATGATATTAGGAAGCATGAGCAAGCCTTTAGCCAAAATTTTAGTGATGAGTTCATTAATTATAATGAATAAACTAATGGGTCTAAAGTCACTCCAAGGAATTGAATTTTGGCATTTAAGAATAAGAACAATAAATGTACTAACAAATATTTTTTATGATAAAGCATCTAAGAATTCTATATTAGCATCAATGATTTCCTTTCTTATATTGTACAAATGCACAAAAAAAAGAAAATTATTTGAACTTACCACAAAATCTTTATTCATCGATAAAACCAAAATATATCTCAACCTTAGCCAGGTTTCTATGAAAATTAAAATTAATTTTCTCAAATTTGATTGAAGGAATCAAATCAAAAAACAAGATAGGGTCATAGAGTTAATCAATCATTCAAAATAATAGAAAAAATCAGGTCATATAATTCATCAATCAATCAGGAGAGAAAAATGTTGCAACGAAGTGATTATGGCTTTCTAATTATTATGCAATTCTCATTAGAGAGTTTAATCTTATGGATATGATTGAAATCTTTTCTTTTACTAATCAAGGCTTAAAATTTTTATATTACAATTACCCTCACAAATATGTTCAGCTTTTCATTCTCATTATATTTCTTCTCTATTTTGAAGATCATGATCGGTCATTTACCATAATTAAGTACATCAAAATTAGTGTTTATTAGTGTATGGAAAATCTCTAACCTAATAGCCCTATCTTTAGGTTCCTTGATATTTTAAAATATATTTCAAAAATAATTTTTATTTCACCACCTTAAAGTTTGTTTCAATTGTTTCAACTTAAGTCATACTTAGTGTAGCACATAAAGAATATTAGTAAGAGCCAAAGGATCTAAGCGTTACCCTCACTACTTTAAAAGTATTTGTCTTCAATCCACATATTTTGAAAATGAAAAAAAGAGGAATGCTAGAGTTCTCAAAATATTTCACTTTAATAAGTAGTTGAGTATAATTAGAGGTCATAAGCTATGATGTTCCTAATAGATTTTTAAAGTGTCATTCTAGTTATTTTTTTTAAAAAAATCATAAAATATTCTATTGAATGGCCCATAAGGATCTCATTTAATTACATGGTAAGCATTTTAAAATATTTGAGTGACTTAATGACATTAGAATTTATTGATCTTAGATTTATTAATTTTTTTTTTTCAAGATGCTCAATTTGAGTATAAACATACAAGATTCGGAGATCATTTGAGCCTACAATTAGTTACCAAAAATATTCTATCATTCTTCAAATGCCTGATTTGTGCTCATTTGTACTCAGATCAATGATGACTTTGCCTAATTAATATATTTTATTCGACTATAATTCATTCAAATCAATTTTCACATGACCTTGAATTTGATTATGAAAGTTTTAATTTCAATATGCATTGAAATTCACACTTGATAAAGTGATTTTTTTTTATGGTGTGCTATGTTACAAGTGCAATAATTAATTAAGATATTACAAAATCAAATAATTGATATTTATCAATAATATTACATTATATATCATCTCAAATAACCAACGTGCCCTTTTGCCATTAAAATATGTAATAACTTCATGATTAAAATATATTATAGCAAAAATCATTAAAATATTGTCTTGGTTTGGAAAAAAAGAAGTATTTCTTACTTTATATATTGTTTTATTTTAAGATAATTAATTTGCAGATTTAATTAAATTTTCATCCTCTCACATGCCCTAGCCGTCACCCTGCTCTAGCGATTTCCTTCTCCCCTCGTCGTCGTGTGGCTTCGTCTCGATGACCCCCTTTGGTTTTTTTTCATTTTGTTTAGAATGCGCGCATGCTGATCATGGCTACGACCTTTGTTTCCCCTTAAGGAAACCCAGTCTCATCTGTTGCGGTGTGAAACTTCACGAACCCTGGGATCTCTCGCTAATCCTCCGGCTTCAAAATCGTTCAAAGATGTCTTTGCTGGTAAGGCAAACAGCACGAGTGGGTCACTTGACCTTATCTCTACTTCTTTCCGGGGTGTACCCGCAATTATGTGCAATGATTCTGTGGTTGAAAGGCTTGCTAAACCGTTTGAATTTTCATTGGTGGGTAAATTTGCGCTGTGACGTCCTACTATGGAGAATATTAGAGCTTTTTTTTGTACTTTGAGGCTCTCGGGCATTTTTTCTATTAGATTGATTGATTCGCGCCATGTTCTAATTCAACTTTCAAACGATTTGGATTATTCTCGAGTTTTTTTCTAGACGATCGTATTTTGTTTTCAACTGTCAGATGTGTTTGCTGAAATGGACGCCTTATTTTGATATTAAGGAGGAGTCTCCTATTGTTCTGGTCTGGATTTCCATTCCCAATTTACGTGTGCATTTCTTTAATCCTGAATTTTGTTATGATGTGGCTGGGTTGTTCGGTCGGCCTCTCCAATTGGATCAGGCGACTGCTTCTAACACAAGGCCATCTAATTCCCGAATACTTGTTGAATTGGATATAACAAAAAAATATCCAAAAAAAATTTGGTTAGGCTCAGAGAAATACAGTTATTTACAAAAAGTGAATTTTGAAAACTTTCCTGTTTTTTGTTCTCATTGTAAAATTCATGGCCATGGGATTTTAGAATGTTTTGTGGTTCATCCACATCTCAAGAAAATTCTTGCTATGATTCCTAAATCAGCTCCATCTCTTAAGGCTCCTTTGATTATACCACAAAATGCTATGGCTTCTAATATCTCTTTACAGGAATCAGAGGGTCATTTCCTTGAGCGTCCTATTCCTCAATTGGATAATGTTGTGAAAATGCCTGATCATTTGCAGGATGTCACACTTGTTAATAAAGATGTGGTCCCTCCAAATGAGAATAATCACTTGAATTGCAACAATATTAACATTAATGTTACTAATAATAGTTCTGCATCACTTTTGGTTATCCAAACTCTAGACACCTTTCGATCATGAAGGAATGACTGTTGTGTAATATTTAGAGATAATTTCTACCCCTGATTTAGGCATTTGTGTTTTGCTCTCCTCTAATAATTCTTGTGCTTCTTCTTCTAACCATGATCTGATTCCTAATCCGTCTAATAATGACTTGGAAGAAAGTGAAATGGCATGCAATGCTGACCTCAGTGGGCCTCCTTTTCACAAGAAATTTCTCGATCAATCATTATCTAACGGTGATGCTATGGACATGGAAAATAAATTTCAGACAATTTTTAATAATAGAAATAAATCCCCGAAATCTAAATTTTATAGCTTTGCCAAAGTTACTCGATCTGGCTCCTCCACCCATAAACAAATGGTTTCTTTCATTATTTAGAATGCGAGAGGGATTGATACCTTCTCTGTTAGGAACATAATCAGTAATTTAGTTCACTCTCATAATATTTTCTTTTTGGCTATTTTGGAACCCTTTATCCTCCCTTCTAACATTGCTTATATTAATAGAATGATTGGTTTTGATAATTTCTTTGCTAACTCGAGTAATAAAATTTGGATTTTTTGGAAGAGTCCTTTTGTTTTGCAAATTATGCAAGATTTATCCGGGTAATGCTAAAATAACATACGATAATTGGTGTTGTTTTGGGTCTTTTGTCTATGCCTCTTGTAATAGGAATGGTAGAAGGCTTATGTGGGAAGATCTTCTTAGTTTCTCTTCCTCCGTTAATACTCCCTTGTTTATGGGTGGGGATTTTAACATTATCTCTTCTTCTTCTTCTTTTTCTGAAAGAGTTGGTGGTAATGCTCCTAATCTATTCTCCATGGAGGAATTTAATAATATGATTCTTGATTTTCATCTTACTGATATTGGCTTTACTAGATCTCAATTTACTTTGAATAATCACAGATTATGGCAAAGATTAGATAGGATCCTTTTTAACAATCTTTGGATCAACCTATTTCCTATTACCTCTGTTGAGCATCTCAGTAGAACCCTTTCCGACCACTCTCCCTTGCTCATCAATGTTAAGATTAATGTGGATCAACCCTCCTCTAATCTTCCATTCCAATTTCAAAATATGTGGCTTATGGATGATAGATTTATGGAGGTGGTTGCTAGTAATTAGGGTGAACCTCTCCATCCCGATGACTCTATTATCGGGATGAAGAGATTGTGGTTCAAATTAAAAAGGCTCAAACAGTGTTTTAACTAGTGGAACAAAAACTGTTTTAAAAATATTTTTTCCAATATTAAAGAGTTAGAGTAGGAGGTTTTAGTCTTAGAAGATTCTATTATTAATGATCCATCTAAAATTCCCCTTTCAAATCAAGCCAAAGATAGGTTAACTCATTATCAAGACATGGAGGAGACCTATTGGCGGAAAAAAGCTTCCGCTAAATGGATATCTGATGGCAATCAAAATACCAAATATTTCCATGCCATGGTTAATAAGAAAAGGGCTATAAATCACATTAAAAAAATTAAAACTAATGACGATATCTGGTGTACTCATAATAAGGAGCTTACTGATTCTGGCGTTTCCTATTTTACTGTGCTCCTTAATAAAAATGTAACCTATGATGGGATCTCCTTGCCTAAAGTTATTCCAAATCTCATTTCTGAAGAAGAGAACTATATGCTTACCTCATTACCATCAGACCCCGAAATTGCTAACATTTTGCAAAATATGAATATAGATTCGGTGGCTGGCCCTGATGGCTTCACTACTCTATTTTTTCAAAAATGTTGGCATATTATCAAAAAATATTTAATTGAAGCTGTTATGGACTTTTTCAAGGGAAGTACACTCCCCAAATATTTTTCTAGTACTTCCATTGTTCTAATCCTAAAAAGAGAAAATCCTGAACTTTGGAGCCACTTTAAGTCAATTAGCCTTTGTTCCTTTTTTAATAAGCTCATCTCTAAGATTTTGGCTAAAAGATTAAGTAGTCTTCTTCCTAAAATTATCTCCACAAACCAAACTAGTTTTGTTAAAGGTCGATCTATTTTTGATAATGTTCTGTTAGCTCAAGAGATGATCCATTATTTAAATGCGAAAATTCGTTGTGGCAATCTAATTCTTAAGCTGGACATTTCCAAAGCTTATGCTAACATTGGTTGGGCTTTCCTAAATAAAATTTTGACTCTATTTGGATTCTCAAGTCATTTTATTACTTTAATTAAGAATGGAATTGAGAACTCTTGATTTTCCTTACTGATTAATGGTAAAATCCATGGCTTTTTCTCGTCCTCTCATGGGTTAAGGCAAGGGGATCCCCTTTCACTGGCTATTTTCATTATTACTGTGGAATATTTATCTAGAAGTCTTGAGCAAATGTTTGGTAAAATTCCAAACATGAACTACAAAATTAGGGGTGGTTTTCCCATATCCCACCTCAGCTTCGCAGATGATTTCATTATATTCTGCAATGGCTCTACTCTTTATATTAATAAGTTATGTAAATTCCTTACTTTGTTTGGTAGGGAAAGTGGTTTGAAGATTAACCCTGATAAAAGTTGTTTTATCACTAGTTCATCGATTTCATCATCTAGGATTAACGCTCTTAAAAGCATTACGGGCTTTGCACATCAAACCCTACCAATCAAGTATCTGGGTACTCCTTTATATCGAGGAATGAAAAGATCATCCTTATTTGATGATGTTATTCAGAAAATATATAAGAAAACTTCCTCTCGGGAGTTCTACTTACTTTCCTTTGGTGCTAGACTTATCCTGATCAAAAGTACTATTTGTTCTTTGCCCTTCTATCTTCTATCCATTATTGCCTACAAGTTCCATTATTAAAAGGATTAATAGACTTATTAATAAATTCTTTTGGGGTTCGACCTCTTCTTCTAAAAAATTTTATCAGGCTAGTTGGCATAACTATTGTGGGCCTTTGAATAAAGGTAGTTTAGGCTGTAAAACTTTAGAAGATTCTATTAAATATTTTTCATATAAAATGTGATGGAATCTTAGAAATAATGATAACTACTATCACAATTTACGCTTACCAAATACTATAAGGGGAACCATCCCCTTAGTTGTACTTATAAACTTGGGGATTCTCCGGTGTGGTGAAGACTTTGTAATATCAAATGGGCTGCTGAAAATTTGATTTCTTGGGGTGTAAACTCAGGATCCTCCTTTTTTTGGCAAGACAATTGGCTGGGACAAGGTTCTATTGATTCTTTGCTTAACACTCACTCCACTGAGAGGATTAAGGTTAATCAATTCATTACTCTTAATACTTGGGATGTAGATCATTTAATCTCCATTGTCCCTAATGTGATTGTTAACAAAATACTTAATATTGTCTACTTCCTATTAAATCTGACCAAATTCTATTTAAAAATTCCTCCTCTGGAGACTTTGTCTTTAAGAATGTTTGGCATTCCTTCAGAATTAAATCTGAAGAGTCACTAATTTTCTCTAAAATCTGGACTATCTCTATCCCTACCTCCTTTTCGATTTTAACTTGGCGTATTCTAAAGCACTACATTCCTGTCGATGCTACTCTCATTAAAAAAGATTTCACCTCCCCTCTAAATGCCAATGTTGCTTTCACATTGAAACTGTGAATCATGTGTTCATGAATGACCCTATTGTGATTAAGGTTTGGAGATGGTATGATAGTATGCTAAATACTCTCCATTTCGATGGGTCATTCTCTTGTTTCTCTAATACCCCTGAAGGCCATGTCAAAGTTATTCTTGCTGTGGTATATTTGGTGGGAAAGAAATGATGCTAAACATCGTGATATCCCTATAGAATTTCATCTCATTATTGCTAGAACAAAATGATTCGTTCTCACTCGTTTGGCTCCAAGGAAGGTGTGTGCAAAGTTAATTGCATTTTGGTGGAGATTTGAGCAAATGGGATTTGAAGGTTGCCTCCCGTGTTTCAGTTTTGCATAAAACTGAAAATGAGGATTTTGGGGAGCTTAGGAAGGCTTGGAAATCACTCTGGGAACTCTCTCCTTGGCTGCTAGGGTTGAATGAGTGTGTCATTTTGGTTTGGCTGAGAATGATTGGGGGGGGGGGGTATACCCCCTCATTAGTGATGGGATGGCCACATCTTCTTTAGCTTCTTCTAGATCAATTGACCAAATGAGAGGGTGGTGGAGGTCCTTGGGTGCATGATGTGGCTCGGTTTGGTTGGATGAGGGTGTGGAGGAGGCTTCCAAGGGAGGAGTGGGTGTCCTATGGCTTTCCAAGTGTTCCAATGGGGATGGGGAGGTGATTTCACCTCCCCATGGATCATGGCCGACCCAACCACTATTGGGTTAGGTCAGCCATGGTCCTAAGTGCCTAAGTGGACCAATGGTTGGGTGCCAAGTGGCTAGGGGGAGAAAATGACCCAATGAACATGTGTTTTATCTCATGGGATGCCTTAAACCAAAGGGCTAACTTGAGTTTTGGTTCATATGACAATTTCAGGTCAAAAGGGCTAACTTGGGTTTGATTTGGGTTAGCTTGATTTTGGCTTGACAATTATAGTTTGTGTTTATATTTAGGTTAATGAGTGTAGGAATGATTGAATCATGAAGCAATCCATGAGTTTTGAATTGATTTGGGCATCATTTAGCCAAGTTCAAGAATTTGGCTAAAAGGGCTAAAATTGGGAATTCGAATTGATTTCGGTTTCAATCATTTGGAGTTTGGAATTGATTTATGATTTGAGAATTTGATTTGAGATTGAATTTGATAATTGAGAAAATTGATTGAGGTTGATTTGAATTTGGTTGAGGCTAAGGCCATAAGATAAAATCAAAGCTTAGGAAGAGATTTGGAGTTCAATTTAATCATGGGTTTCAATCATTTGGAGTTTGAAATTGATTTTGAAATTTGGATTTGAATTTGAGGTTTGGTTTAGAAGAAGGAAGCAAGGATTAGGTTTAGGCAATAAGGTAGGCAAGCCCTCCTAAATTCCTAAGGCCCAAACTATTTCTATGATTAACTCTTCTAAGTCTCTAGGGTTAGGTTAAGTGTTCACCTAATCACTAGAAGTATCTTAAGACTAAAGAACCCTTAGTGTCTATAAGAGTCTTATATCAATGATGAGGAAGTTGAGTGCTCACTCCAAAAGTCAGGTCAATATAGGTCAAAGGGCTTAAAAAGAAATTTGCTTTAGTTTGGTTTAATTTTGATCATTGGAATGTGTGTTCCATTTATATTTGTGAATATAAATGATGGAATGGTTGATTCATTGATACATCAATCAAGTTTGAGTTGATTTAAAAGAGATTTTAGCTAAGCTTATGAAGGTGGATCATAAGGTTTAAGAAGGCACTTGGGAGTTTAAGTTTGATTTTGGGCTTCAATCATTTGGAATTGAGTTTGGACTTGAGTTTCATAAATGATTGAGGAATTGAATTGATCTTCGAGAAAATTATGAATTGGACTTTGGACTTCGCTAAGGCCTTGTAATTCAATCATAGGCTTAGGGAGGATTTTGAATTGATCATGGGATTGATTGTGAATTTTGGAAATTTGATTTTGAATTTGAATTTGAATTTGGGCTTTGGTTTGAGAAGGAAAGCATGGGTTGGATTAGCTATGGGGTAGGTAAGTCTCCCCAAATCCCTAACTACTCTATGACTAACCCTTGTAAGTCTCTTGGCTTAGGTTAAGTATAAACCTAATCATTAGAAGTGTCTTAAGACTAAGGAGCTCTTAGTGTCTATAAGAGACCTAGGTCTATGATGAGGAGGTAGAGAACTCACTCCAAAAGTGAGGTCAACAGGGCTCACCAATGTCACACGTAACAACTTTGAACTTATTGCAAACCTTAAATTCCACATTTTGATATGGTACATTTGAACATAAAAGAACATATTCAAGATTACTAAAGAGAGAATGCAAACAAATCAGAAATAATTTTTTCAGAAAAGAATTGCACTTCAAGGGAAATCGATAGAAGTATGTATCAAAAGCTGACAAATGCCAATAATTTCTCATTTCATTCTCATTAATGGGCCAATTACTAAGATGCACTTAACGCTCATTGCTGATCCCTAGGTTCCTGTTAAAGTCGATAAATGGGACAAATCGAGAGAAAGTACTCATCGACACGGGATTTTTTGGTAGGTGATTAGGGAGGCCCTCAATTCAGTGAAACTAACCTTCAAGGTTCACTGGGAATAGGAACAAATGCGTATGACACGGAGACAGACTTATCGTGGATTTCGTTCGGTATTCTCATAAATTTGGAAGATATTTGTTTATGAAAGGAATTTCAGGGTTGGATCGGAGTTTCACTCAGAGTTAAATGGCAATAGGCAGGATTTCAAGCAGATTTACAAAGCTGCTCCCAAACGCTTCAGCTTGCTTTTTCGAAACAAGAAAGAATTAAAAAGCTGTGCCAAATGGGCTCTTAGGGGACTTCCATTTTAGATATTTAAAAATTACAATTTAGGGACCCATATTATCAATAGCCGCATTTAATTTATATTAGAAAGATTTACATATATATTATATAATTTTTATATATTAATATATCTAATACTTAAAGTTGAATATTTATTTATTTAATATTTTTTATGCTTAAAAAGATATATTTCACTTTTAAAAAAGAAATAATGATGATATTTTGATGATATTGATTATATATATATATATATATATATATATATATATATATATATATATATATATATATAATAATAATAATAATAATAATAATAATAATAAAGTTCACATATTATATATGTAAATACATAAACATTGTGTGGTATGCATGTAAACCCCTCTTGTAGTTATTAGCTTTATTTTATGTTATAGCTTTGAAGGGTTGTTGAAGGAAGATCACAATTAATATGAAATCACTAATAACAAGTAATTAGATAATCATCATAATCTCATTGAAAGGTATCACTCTTAATATCATCAAATAACGTAATGGATAATTTTTTTTGAATCCTAACAAAATAAAAGTCATTAAACATATAATAGGTTCTTTGCTACAATTATATGATCCCTTCAAATAAAATAGCTTTGAAATCCTTTTGTTGGTCATAGTGAGTTGTAGCATGCTCTAACAAACTCAAAGAGAGGAATAAGTCTTTAGTTAGGTTGATAATATTTAGCAACAAGATAATCTTAACCCTTCTATGATTACTCTCAAATACAAAACTCATTTAACTCAATCACCAAAAATGACAAATTTCCAAGCACTCCAAGTGAGACTTAAGAAGGAAAAAAGAATAGTAAGCAAATAGATTTGTAATAATATTTATATGACCATTCTTAAAAATAGGAATAGAGAAGATAAGATCTCTATAGTCAATATTTTTTAAACTCTTGTCCTTCATGGAAATAGAAAGTTTAATGCTAGTTTGTGTGTTGAAAATTTGTTAAGCCTTCTCTAAAGCAAAGTAATAGAAATAATCCAAAGTCATTGAAATCCTAAAATATATTATAAACATTAAAGTTCCAAGATTACAACCAAAGTTAGTAAAATTAGAGGCTTGAAATTAAGTAAAAAATAATTTGCATTATGCTAAGGTTTAGCACATAGAAAGTAAATTGACCAAAAATAGGAAATAACTAGCCAATATATGAGTGAGGCTGCAATTTACAAAAGGCTCTTTTGTATAACTACCTCCAATCAAGCATATGCATTAGATGTTACATCACATCCCTCATTACCACAACATTCAATAAAGAAAAAAAATATCCAAAGATGTAAATGAAGCAAGCCTTTTTAAAGAAGACTGAATGCATTTGAGTTGTTTGGGTGCCTGAAAAAGGAATGCAGTGTAAAGTGAATGTAATGTATTCAGATTACTTTAGGTTGTTTGGTTGAAAACTCTGCAAATACAAGAGTTTATTTTTTTTCTGGTTTGTAGAATAAATATAATGTAAAGTATTTTTGTGGTTGTAGGTGATGGTTGTTGTAGTCGATGGTAGGTTTGATAGTGGGGTTGGTGGCGGTGCTGGTGATTGACAAGTTGGAGGAGGCCAACTACGGCGAGATGGTGGCGCAACGGCGGCATAGCTAGGGCGGCGGGATGATGGACAACAGGCGACAATGGCGCGGTGGGAAGCGCATGATAGAACTTTACACTAGTTAGTGTATTTGAAATTCGGCCAAATCGTGTGAATTCTAAATATACCAAAATTTACTCTTTCAATATATTATAAATACATCACATTACTTTAAAATTTTAATTTGCACTATGCCAAACACATAAAAAGTTAAAATCCCCTGCATTTATTTTACTTTCCACTCAAAAGTCATCAAACCAAATAGCCTATAAGTATTAAGTTCAGTCCTATACCATATTTGAAAATTTTATAATATTTCATAAAAATGAATAATAAGTATGATGACAAAACAAAGAAACAGTCTCCTTGAGATAGAATGCCATAAGGTTTAAAATTAAAAGATAACAATGCCACTAGGTTTAAAATTAAAAGATAATATAACTTTTTTTTTTTCAAAGAGAAGAGTATAATATGTCTGCATTATAGTGAGACAAAGGTTTAGCCAAAGTATTTAAAAGTAGACAAAAAATATGGTGACTAAAGAAAACAAGCAAAATAGACCAGAAATAGGATTTTTAAGAAAGAAAATGTTAATTTCTGAAATATGGAGAACCCCATATGAATACTTTTTTTTAATTCTTGAAAAATAGATTTGGAGTAGTATTCAATAGAATGATCGACCCTAGAAATAATATAGCAAATAAAACCATTGGGATTATTATGACCTTATGATGAACGAAGAGAATGACAATATTTTGTGATGACAAAAGTGATCATTATTAAAAAAATTGTGAAACTAAAACCAAACTATCACCATAATAGGCTTGGAAATATATACAAGAAAAAAAAATCTTCAATTTGATAGCAACAAAGGCATTTAGAATGAAATTAGATAATTTTCTTTTGAAACATAGTATCAATAGGAATGTATCTTTTGAAAAATCTCCATTAAAACACGATGAAACAAGAATACTATGAACCCAAATTGTTTGAAAAATATTAATTTATTCTTTTCTCTATAATATGATATCAAGAATAATTAAAGTTAATTTTATCATATGGAGAGGTTTTAAAAGGAATTTTGCCAATTCAAGAAGTATTTATAAAAATTTGTTAGATTAGCTTCACTAAAGCATTTGGGAGAATAATGTTTAATCGAGGAACATTCCATGTATCACCACACATAAAAGTAACAACTTTAGTAGTCACAATGAAGTAAGTGTTGAATATGTAATCAATAGACCCAATTATGAAACAGTCATCCTACTAAAAATAAAATGAACCATTAAATATATTTCATTGAATATTGTTCTCATCCTACAATTTAAGTTTAAACATCCTTCTCCAAACTATGGAATTACCCAACTTGTATGTACAAATTGTCATGTGGAAGTTAACACAATATTTATATTTTATGTAAGAAGTCCAGAAACTTTCACTCTGTTTGAACAACCACATAATTTATGGAAAAAAACATGAGTCAAATAGTGCTTTATAATCATAACCGCATTGCTTGTAAGGTCATAGTAAGATGCCCATTGAATACAATTATGAGAGGAACTAGATACCAATAAAAACATTATTAAATAATTTTTCAATTTGATTGATCTCAGTTAGGTTACTAGTTTGGATAAAGTAGATGGGTAGATAGCATTCACCTTTAATTAAAGTTATCCTTCCACCCATTTAGAGTAAGATAAGTTCCAAAGGATAATTTTAATTTAATAGTTTTGATAAGATCATCAAAAGAAAAGTTTTTTTTTATTAATTTTATAAAGGTGGTCTCTTTATTGGGAGGATTTGATATTTGAAATCAAACATTTCAACAATAACATTTATGCTTCTAGTAGTCATATTCCTAGGATGGACAAACAAACTTATTTGATTATTAATTGTAAGCTCACTATTCTTTTCAAATAAGTTAAGAGAATCTCTGAGCTCTATAACCGTATTTATAGAACCATTATACCATTATAACCCCAATCTCTAATACTGATATCTTGGAAAAGCTCTAAGCAAGAGATACATTATTAGTGATGTTTATACCTTTAATAAGGCCTGATTTGATGGAATGATATTAGGAAGCATTGAAAGCCTTTAAATTTTAGTTATGAGTTCATTAATTATAGTACATAAACTTATGGGTCTAAAGTCATTCCAAGGAATTGAATTTTGGTGTTTAGGAATAAGAACAATAAATGTACTAAAAATATATATTTTATAATAAAGCATCTAAGAATTCTATATTAGCATCAATGATTTCCTTTCTTATACTATACAAGAATTACTGAAAAAATAAAGAAAAAAATTATTTGAACTTACCACAAAATCTTTAATCATCGATAAAACTACAAAATATATCTCAACCTTTGCCAAGTTTCTATGAAAATTAAAATTATTTTACTCAAATTTGATTGAAGGAATCAAATCAAAAAGCAAGATAGGGTCATAGAGTTAATCAATCATTCAAAAATAATAGAAAAAATCAGGTCATATAATTCGTCAATCACAGGAACAATAGAAAAAATGTTGTAACTTAGTGATTATGGCTTTCTAATTATTATGCTATTCTCATTAGAGAGTTTAATCTTATGGATATGATTGCAATGTTTTCTTTTATTAATCAAGGCTTAAAATTTTTTTTATTATAATTACCATCACAAATATGTTAGCTTTTCATTCTCATTATATTTCTTCTCTATTTTGAAGATCATGGTCGATTACATTTACCATAATTAGTACATCAAAATTAGTATTTATTTGGTATGGACAAATTGTTCTCTAACCTAATATCTTTAGGCTCGATATTTTAAAATATATTTGAAAAATCATTTTTTAATTCACTTAAAGTTTGTTTCAATTATTTCAACTTAAGTCAAACTTAGTGTAGCACCTAAAGAATATTAATAAGAGCCAAATGATCTAAATAGTTACCCTCCATTTGCTAAAAGTATTTTTCTTCAATCCACATATTTTGAAAATGAAAACATAGGAATGCGAGTTCTCAAAATATTTCACTTTAATAAGTAATTGAGTATAATCGAGGTCATAAGCTATGATGTTCCTAATAGATTTTAAAGTGTCATTCTAGTTATTTTTTTAAAAAAAATTCATAAAATATTCTATTGAATGGCCCATAAGGATCTCATTTAATTACATGGTAAGCATTTTGAAATATTTGAGTGACTTAATGACTTCAAAATTTATTGATCTTAGATTTATTAATTTTTTTTTTACAAGATGCTCAATTTGGAGTATAAACATACAAGATTCAGAGATCATTTGAGCCTACAATTAGTTACCAAAAATTTTCTATCATTCTTCAAATGCCTGATTTGTGCTCATTTGTACTCAGATCAATGATGAGTTTGCCTAATTAATATATTTTATTAGACTATAATTCATTCAAATAAATTTTCAGATGACCTTGAATTTGATTATGAAAGTTTCAATTTCAATATGCATTGAAATCCACACTTGATAAAGTGATTTTTTTTATGGTGTGCTATGTTACAAGTGAAATAATTAATTAAGATATTATAAAATCAAATAATTGATATTTATCAATAATATTACATTATATATCATCTGCCAAATAACCAACGTGCCCTTTTGCCATTAAAATATGTAATCACTTCATAGGTTAAATATATTACAGCAAAATCATTAAATTCGGAAAAAATTGTATTTCTTCCTTTATATATTGTTTTATTTTAAGTTATTTGCCTAAGTTGCATTGATATATCAATGTCTTCAATATGATGATCTAATTAATTTCTCAATTTGATATCCTGTGAATTGAGTTATCTATATTAGCTTAGCTTGTTGAAATAAGTATTCGTTTCATGCTTAATTCGACTCTTAAGTTGATTAATTAAATCCTCTGCATAAAACAAAAATTAAATAAATGGTGTATATATGAATCTAAGATAATTAATTTGCAGATTTAATAAAACACCTAAAACGAATCAAACTAGTTTTTAAAAAATACAAAAATAGTTTTTCTCTCTCTCTCTCTCTCTCTCTCTCTCTCTCTTAAATGTAAAACTATGCATGCATATATATAATCGGCATGGAAATTTAAAATTAAATTCACTCAAATAGTATTATATATATATATATATATATATTTATCTTACATAAAAAAATTTTAGGCCATGAAAGTAACGTTCTGATCCTTCAATCGGAAGAGCCTCTCAAAAGATATTTAAGTAACATCTTAATAAGAAATTATTATGTGTGGAATTTGAACATAATTTTAATAGTATTATGCTACCTTGCAATATACATGTGTATAATACATAAATTATTCACATATGCTATGTACAAGCACTATATTATTGGAGTAATAATTTCTCCATGTTAATACTATTTACACATTAAAAAAAAATAATCTCTCCATAGATTGTGATGCTAGTGCACGAATCACGGGGCATTGGTGGACCAAAATTGTTTGCGGTGGCAATCGTAGATGTCGGCATGGCCGTTTTCAACAAGGTGGAGGGAGAAATAATCTCTGTAAGATTGGGCGGTGTTGCTGGTCCACACAACTTCGTCGCCTAAGCCTCTGTAGATGATGAGGTTTCCAATGAAGTGCATCTGTAAGATGCAGTTGGAGCCCTTTCCATAGGTTCCCGTGTGCCAGATGGGATATCTGATAACATAGAGGACGAGGTTACAACTAGGCTACATCACCAGAGAGTAGCCATAACGTGTGAGCTCCTGGCAGGTACTACGTATGAGGGAATTTCTTGGTGGCTGATCGGTAATAGGGCTGTCATGAGTAGGAGGACTATAATTGGCGAGATGAAGGAAGAGTTACCATACCGCTTACCTTTCTTTCTAATTATATATATATTTCTTAATTCTTTGATTCTGGTGCATGCATCAAAAATTATATATATCTGATTGGATTGGATCAAATTTAATATGCTATAAAAAAAGAGAGATTATTACTGGAGTTTGCATATAACTCTACGTCCAAACTCCAATAATATAATACTATATGATATTCATCATTACATAGTTATTATGTATTGGCTATAAAGTGTTGTGTATTACTATATACAGATGTAATTAATTACATAATAATACATAGTATCTATATACATAATAATATATAATATTTCACAATAAATAAATAATATTTTACGTCAATATAAAAAAAATATATATTAACGAGCATCATGACTTATATTATTAGAATAAAATATAAAAATTATAATAGAAGTCTGCACGTAATAATTTTTCTTAAAAACTAGGTGTTTAAATGAATAAATTATCATATTGTTGAATTTTTCTCGTATTTCTAGTTTATGAGTATATGTGTTGGCACACGATAGAATAGATGCAATTGTTGTTTAACGATTATTTAAATGATGTATCAAAGAATTATGTTTACAAAAAAGGAAACTTTTAAAGTAGATTAGTTTTAAATTATATGAACAAAATATAATTTTTTTTTAATTTGAAATAAAAAAACTCAAGTTCGGACCAAAGCGTGCCTACGGATTTGCCATTTTTATTTTATTTTTTTTGCGGTGGGAGGGTTAACGTGAATAGTCGAAGGAACAATTTTTTTTTTCAGGTTTAATGGTTACACAAATTGAATATTATAAATATCTTATAGAATATGATATAATAAGTGGCGGATACAAAGTGAGGGCACTTGGGGTACCTGCCCCCACTGACCACCGTAATAAAAAAAATTAGGATCATCGTTTATGCATACTTGTTGTTCCATCCTTATTTTTTTCTATTTTACGCTCCATGTAAAATTAAAACAGACTCACAAAGTACCCCTCCTCTTTTCTCCCACCCTCCTTCGTAGTAGATCACGCATCTTTCCTCCCACCCTCCTTCGGACATTTATAGAATCCTATCAAAATTAGTAAATTAGTTAATCATGCGAAAGCTGCTTTATTGTTAGGAATTAAGACTTTGTAAATCCAGATTTAACCATGCGAAGCAGCTTTGCTACTTTAGGATTATGTAAATCCGTATTTAACCATGCGTTAGATGATTTAGTGTGTTAAATGATTAAAGCAGCTTTTGTTATTTTAATCAATCATAATTAAAAGCCATGATAAGTAAAATTATTTAAAAATATTCTAACGAAAAAAATCTCAGAACTTTATTTTATAATTCAACATTAAATCGTTCTTATAAATTTTAAGATAACACATTAGTCTCTAAATTCATTTTATTAATTTCAACCATTTAATTTTTTTAATTCATTATTAAATTGACTTAGTTCTTTAATTGATTCCAATAACTTACTTTGAAAGAAGTTTTGTTTTGTTAAATATATTAGTGCTGCCTATGTGTTCATTAACTAATGATTTTATTTTTATTTTATATATGAAATTGAAAATGTTATATTTAAAAAAGTTCAAGTATGATGATTGGTTGCCTGTAGATGGAAATTATATTTAGAAAAATTATAATATATGATTTCTATTTATTTATATTTTGAAAAAAAATTATTATATTTGACGAAGTTCTTAGTGGAGCTTAAAATTTATATTAACTTATGTGGATCATGTTACAATTTCATTAGCTTCAAAATTTTTAATATTACATCAAAAAATAGTATCATCATTAACTTTGTCATTGAAATTTATTTTATTTTAAATTTTAATATATCTTTAATGAATATTTAATCATTAACTATATGCTTTATATGAGGTGACCCTTGAATATTAGAATATTTAGAAAAAATTTTTAATGAAATATTATTCACAATCGACTTGGAGTGAGAAATTATAGATGATGTATAATGTAAAAAAATTAAGGTTATTGTGAAGCTTAAATTTTTGTTTTGTTATATGAGATATTTTAATTTTTATTTTATATAAAAGTATAATATTATTTATTTTGTTGTGCCCTCATTGAGAAAAAAATTCTAGATCCGCCCTTGGATATAATGATATAAACAAGTTATATAAAATAATCAAATCATGATTAAGTAAATAACTTATACAATATTGCTAAACTATCTCTTAAATAAAAAATAATAAATATTTGCAAATATAATTAGAAAAATAAATCATTATTATAAATATAAATATATATAAATTTTAAAAATTTATTTATTTTTATTTAATTAATTAAATAAAAATAGTGCAAGGGATATAAAGGCATATGTAGAATTATTTTTATCCAATTAAAAGCATCTTATTCAAAGTATTTTAATAATTATTATATTAATAATGATGATTAAATTACTCATTAGTAAAAATCAAATACAATTTACATGAAATATGATTAGTATTATAATATATTAATAACAAATTATAATTTAGTATGTGATACATCTTTAAATATAGAAAAATGTTATAATTGATGCAATATTACAACATTCAAAATTAATAAAATATCTCTTTTAATTTTTCTATGTATTTTATGTCATGATGTCATGAAATAAATAATAAACATCTTTAGATTAAATATTGAAAATAATAATAATGAAAAAATGAAAAATATAAATGAAAATGAAATTAAATGAAATAAATGAAATAGCTAATATATGAAAATACATGATTAATAGAAAAATACTCACATTTCACATACACAACATAAGAAGTAAATAAAATTATCATGATATCATCAATATGATATGATCTTATGGTTTATTCTAAATATATGTTCCACTACATAGACAAACATTAGAACACATATTCATGCATACATGCTAAAGTACTAAACCATAATTGTTGCTGGTGCTACTATATAAATTAGAGCCAAAATATGTAATCTATATAATGTGTGTTGAATGTGTGTAGATGGAAACATAAGCTTGATGTATGTGTATGTGGTGTGTAAGATATATTGTATCAACTTAATAGACCAAAGATGGCCTGTAAAATGTTGTGTTGTTATCTAGAATGGGTAGAAGGACTTGGATCATAGTCAATGGCACTACATCTTGAACCTTGGATGGACTAGTGAACCAACACCTCTAAAAAGATATGCATTTTATAATGTCAAAAAGACTTCCTATATTATTACATGAGGCTATCTTCATGCCTACAAGAACATAGTTGTAAAAACTCCTCATCTTTAGAAAGTGTGTAATGAAGATATGTTGTATTTATGTTGATAGAAGATTGCAATACTTAAGAAATATATACACTAACTTTATGTCCCTTGGTGCTTTATGATAATAACTTGTCAATGGTTCTATCGATGCTTTTAATAAGTATAATGACACCCATAATTTTATCTACGTAAGTATCAATGAGACATCATAAATCATCGTAAGAATATAGATGCTGTAATACATGTATGTTCTCCCCAATTGGATGTACAAATGATGTTACTCAATCAATATATACCTTTGCTTTGAATCAATTCTTTTAAATCTAAATTCCATAGGCTCTATTATCAATTCGTGGTATCTCTCCAATCTATCCTATGATTTTGATGGAGACAGCTTAAAATTAAATATATATATATATATATGGATGAGATCAAGTGGAATTTTGCTCAGCTTTATGATTTAGTATGCTATAAAAAATGTGTTTGAATGAGTAAATTATCACGTTGTTAAATTATTCTCTAGGTTAAGACAAAATGAGTTACAATGAAGAGATGGCAATTTTGATTAATTGTCATCATATCAATGACTATTTAATGATTATCAAAGAATTAGCTTTACAATTAATCATTTGTAGAATTCTCTAAACTATACTAGTGTATAAAAGGTTTTAGAATGGTCATTGTACAAGTATAAATAGACATTTGGTCATTTTGTAGCAAGAAAGAGTTAATTTTAATACAAATTCCTCTTCTTTATCTTCCACAATAATTTTCTCATTCCCTCTTTTATTGTAGACAAATAATATTTCTATCACTAATATCAACGACACTTAAAACAAATTTTTTCTTGAAATTTCAGAACCACATGACTTTCTTCTTTTCGTTAATTTTATTGACACTAATGGTGCGACAAAATTAAATTTCTTTAAAATATCACAAAGCAGATTAATATAAAATGTATGCATTGAATCTTTTAGTAGCAAAATAGGAGAGAATAAACTCCAACTTCAGTCACAAAGAAACAACATTAAAAGAGCTGAAGGAACACCGATTTCATCTATACTTTTGAAGAAGATGCAATAGAGAAGTTATAAATTCTGAAATTTCCGCAGTGCAACAACTGTAGGAACGACAGGAGCAACAACAAAATCAAAAAGAAGTAGTCGCATAAATAGGAATCAGCAACATAAACAAGGAAGAGTCGAAGAAGCCATGGGGAAAGCATAGACACCACATGCATCTATAAAACATAATATATTAGATTGAGAATGAAGATGATAAGTATGATTTTACTCGAACAGGTTAGGAACTTTTTACCAGAAGGATTGTTTTGCAAACGACATGAAGTATATGCCATTAAAATGGTTGAACGAAAAGTTAAAAAGGAGCTTTGTGCTCTATAATCTGATCAACTAAAAAACTCGTGAAATTTAATAAATAAATAATAAAAAAGATGCTGTCCCTTCTATGTTTTGAGGAGCTAACTAATTGCAATTCCCGCCGGTTAAAAATATTAAAAATTTCAAGTTTTCTCATTTAGGAGCTATTGGGATCAATTTTATTATATATATATATATATATATATATATATATTGTTTTGTTTATGTTTCCTTTCAAAATAAAACATATTTAGTATTATTGATCATTATTTTTAGAAATATTCAAAATATCTAAAAATTATTTTTAATATTTTAAAAATAAAAATACTTAAAATATATATTAAATAAATATATTTTTAAAAATAATATAAAAAAACATAAAATAAAATTAATCCCAAACAGGCTAAATAAATATGAACAAGCTTGAATTGAGCAATTGTGAGTTGTTTATCGTTGATTAATTTGAAGCCTTATATATCATGTTAAAGATGTATAAAAATTTCACACATATATAAAAAAGTAATTAAAAAAGTATAAAAAAAAATTCACCTACTAAAAAAAAATTCACAGAACAATTATTACTATATATACAACAACAACAACAACAACAACAAGCCTTAATCCCACTTGGGTATTACTATGAATCCTTTTATCTCCATTGTGTCAAATTATCTCATAATTCAAGTATACTAAGATCATTATTTATACATCTTAACCAAGTCTTTTAGGTCTACCTCTACCTTTCTTAACATAAGGCAAATCTAATGCATCTACTCTCTAATTGGGTCTGACGGTGCTTTATGTGGCCAAACCATTCTACTCTCCCTAATCTTATCTACCAAGCTACTCCAACTTTTTCCCGAACATACTATTTTGCATTCTATCTCTAAGAGTAAAGCCACTCATCCACCCCATCCTCATCTCTGAACACTTAACTTAGTCTTATGCTTTCTTTATTGGCCAACATTCATTATAAGTCATTTGTCTTACCACCATCTTATAAAATTTTCCTTAAGTTTAAGTGGAACTTTTCTATCACATAATAGGCGGATGCATTCCTCCACTTCAACCATCCAACTTGAATTCTACTAATAACATCTCCATCTATTTCACCATCCTTTTGGACAATAGAGCCTAAATATCAATCTCACTCTTATTAATGACTTGATCACCTAAAGTCACAACACTATCACTAAAACTTCTACAACTAAAATTACACTCCATATATTCAGTTTTAGATCTACTTAAATGGCTTTAAACTCTAAAGTTGACCTCCATAAATCAAGTTTACGTTGGACTCTCTAGTCTTATCAACAAGAAGAATGTCATCAAAAAAGCATACACCAAGGTACATCTTCTTGTAAAGTACCATGTAACAAGTAAAAAGATAAGGGCTTAATGTTGATCCTGATGTAATCCAATGAAATAGGAAAATATTTTGTCAATCCTCCTTGTGTTTGGACACAAGTAATTACTCTAGTATACATAATAACTTGAATATAACCAATATTAACTCTTTTCGTTTCTAGAACTCTCCAAAGAACATCTCTTGAGACTTTATCATAAGCTTTCTCTAAATCAATAAATATCATATGTAGATCCTTCTTACTTTCTCTATGCTTCTCTATCAACCCTCTTAACAAATGTATAGCATCCATAGTAGATCTACGGCATGAAACCAAATTGATTGTCGAAACTTTCAATCATCGTAATGCTCAATTACTCTCTCCCATAATTTTAATGTATGACACATTAACTTAATTCCTCATAATTTGCACACTCTTGTGCATCACCTTTATTCTTAAATATAGGAACCAATAGACTCTTTCTCCACTCATCGGCATCTTTTAGTCTTTAAAATAACATTAAAAGATTTGTAAGCCAAGAAATTCCTTGATCTCCTAAACATTTCCACACATCTATTGGAATATTATCCGTCCTCATCCACATTTCATTTTCTTTAAAGCTTCACTAACTTCGATTTACTAATACTGACGATAAATGAAATTCTCATTATTGTTTAGGTATTAAGGTTGCTAAAATCAATCGTACTGATCCTTCATTGAAAAGTTTATCAAAATATCTCATCCACCTATTTTCAATATCTTTTTCTAAGAAAAGTATTTTATTATTTTCATCCTTAATACCCCTCACTTGAACTATGTCTTTACTTCTCCTATCTCTTTGCTTTAACTTATACATACATCTTTCACCTTCTTTGGTATCTAATCTATTGAATAAATCACTAAAGCTAAATTTTGCAACATATATTGCTTTCTTAATCTCTGAGACTTTATATCTTTCCCAATTCTCAATTTTACATCTAAACCAAGTTTTATAACAATGCTTCTTATTTTTATCTTTTCTTGCACTCGACTCCACCACCAACTATTCTTATTAAAGAAGCTTTTCCTTTTGATTCTCCAAGCACATCTTTAGCAACTTGCTTAATTTCACTTGATATTTTTTCCCACATAACTTATGAACACCCAAATTCTAATATCTTGTAGCTCTTAAAATATTTTTATTTGTTCTTTTGTCCCCATCTAATCTAGGACAATAATTTAGTTTATTTTTTCTCTTACAACCTTTCATCTTAAAATCTAAAACTAATAGTCGATGTTGAGTACTTAAAATTTCACTTGGTATGACCTTACAATCTTTACAATTTAAAGCGATCTATTTTTCTTATCGGAAAATAATCAATCGTTTTACTAGATCCATTTTAAAAGTAATAATATGTTCATCTCTTTTCTTAAAAAAGTATTAGCAACTACAAAATCATAAATAAAAAAAAATAATATAGTCTACCTTCTTCATTAGTAACTCCAAATCCATAACCACCATGAATACTTTAAAATCTTCTACTACTCTAACATGTCCATTTAAATCTCCTCCAATAAATACTTTTTTCTTCAAGGGTATCTTTGTAATAATCCCTCTAATTCATTCCAAAATTTTCTTTTAAACACCTCCAAACTTTGGGAGCATGACACTTATAACATTGATAATCACAACAATAATCTTTAAAGCTATAATTCTATCTCCACATCTATTAATACTTATAACATTATCCTTCAAACTTTATCAATAATCACACCTACACCATTTCTAGTTCTACTTTTACCAATACCAAAGTTTAAAACCTAAACTATCAATCTCCTTGGCCTTCTCACCAACCCATTTAGTTTCTTGAACACATAAAATATTTATCTTTCTATGAACCATAATATCTATTAATTCCATTAATTTACCGTAAGAACTATATTCCAAGATCCCTAATTCTAGTTTCATGGACTAAGCATCCGTCCAAAATGTGGGAACCCTTGCTTATTTAACATGTCCGGACTCGCACATTTTCTTTTTCAAGCTGGTATCATCAGGGGAGCTAACTTCCTGATGATTTAAAGGATTCATGTCATGATTATTTTGACAAATTTTCTACCGTCGACTACCTAACGCAACCCTCCACTTTTTGCATCCGGACTTGGGACCGGCAATGGTAGTGTTAACAATTATTACTATATATGTAAATAATAATATTATTATATAATTAATATTAAATTAATACATAATAATATATTATATTTTATAATTAATATATAATAATTACATATTTCTTGAACATCATATATCATGATGTAATTATTAGTCTCAATGTAAATAACATCTGAGATCGGTACAAAATTATCTAATAATTTTTCAGAACGTAGGAGACGACGGTACGTGATGGCGGCATGCCAATACATGCACGCCGTCGGAGATGAAGCCGGTTTAATTGCCAATGTTGGTGTTGGTGGCCCAAAGAGGGTTTTGTCCTTGTTATAGATGACTACATTACGGCCGGGTTGGAGGACGAGAAGATAAGTATCTCTTGTGGGCTGCACGGTGTTGCTGGACCATAAAGCCGTAAGCCGTGTCGCCGAACCTATTGTAGATGACGAGGTTCCCATCGTTCTGCATTTTAAGGTAACAATCGGTGTCCATTTTTGCAGTGTTTGAATCCCAGATCGGACTGTTTGAATTATAGAGAACGAGATTGCAATCATACTGTATCTTGAATTCGAAGGAACCAGATGCGAGCGACTGTTCCGCATGCAGAATCTGGCCAGAATTTAACATGTCCCACGCAGCTGTTTGCCAGCTCATCATCACTGAGGTCGTCGTGAAGAAGAGGATGATCGTGATTGCCGAGATGAAGGAGGAGGCTGCAGCCATGGCCGTACCTCTTTTTGCAGCTCCTTGACGACACACACTTAGATAGATATATATATATATATATATATATATATATATATATATATATATATATATATATATATATATATATATATATATATATATATATATATATATATATTTATTTATATGTGAAGTGAATGGGTTAAGATTAATGTTCTCCCAACGTATTTCCTGGCTGCCACATGGAAGTATTTTGATTTCTTGCTAATTTTCAAGTGTGGCAAATAGAAATTTTAAATGATAAGGATCCATTTTGATTTCTTGCTCAACTCACACTTCTAGCCGTGGGTATCAGTTAGTATGACTGATTAAGTTTTGCTAAAACGTTGGGTCCAAATCCTAAAATAGTATGAGAATAATGAAAATATAAATTTCTTTAAAAATAATTTAATAGTTATGAGACTAAAAATAGTTATGAGGCGTGAATGCTTGTGAGACGGCCTAACATTTTTTAGCATGTAGTGTATTTAGTGAGCTGCGGACGAGTTTTCAAGTCAAGTCGACCAAACTCAAGTTCGAGATTGAGATCAAGCTCAAGGCTCGATAAGCTAAGCTCACGATCTCATAAACGAGTCGAGCCCAAGCTGTCTCAACTCAATTACACTTCTAGTCGTGGGTGTCAATTAGTACGACTGATTAAGATTTTGAAAGTTGTTGCTAAAACGTTGGGTCCAAAACTTACTTACAACATGATAGATTTACTCCTCACGGACTTTAGTGAGATTAAAAATAGTTGAACAAGGTGCATGAGCTCAAACTTATAACCTAAAAGTAAGTAGAGTTAACAACTAAACCAAGACCCATTCATAGGATTCATGTAGCATTCATCTTAGTCAAATATAGCCAAAGAGAAAATACGAAATGATCATTACAAAAGCTGGATTGAAAGATGACTAAATGTCGTTATAAAATCATACTCATACAGCCTTAGAAAGAAGCAGTCTTAATTAATATCATAAGTTTTAATATAGCCAAAGAGAAAATACGAAATGATCATTACAAAGAGCTAGATTGAAAGATGACCAAATGTCATCATAAAATCACAGTCATACAACCTTAGAAAGAAGCAGTCTTAATTAATATCATAAATTTTAAGCACCTAAAATAGAATAACAAAATCAAAAAATAGATAATTTTAATTAAATTAATTAAATTTTAAGCATCATAAATTTTAAAATTTTAAAATTATTTTGAGATGATTTCAATGTATGAGAAATTAATGAAAATATAAATTTCTTAAAAATAATTTAATAGTTATGAGACTCACATTATTATGAAAATAGTTATGATACGGTGGAGAAGACGGTCGGCGGGAGGCCACGACACTTTAGATTAGCGAGTATATTTACAAGTGAGCGCTTGACGAGTCGTCGAGACCAAACTCAAACTCAAACTCGAGATCAAGCTCAAGGCTCGATAAGCTCACGATCTCATTAACAAGTTGAGCTCGAGCCAGCTCAACTCACTTACACTTCTAGCTGTGGGTGTCAATTAGTACGACTGATTAAGATTTTGAAAGTTGTTGCTAAAGCGTTGGGTCCTAATCCTACTTACAACATAATAAATTTACTCATGTACTTCAGTGAGATTAAAAATAGTTGAGCAAGGTGCAGGAGCTCAAACTTATAACTTAAAAGTAAAAGTAGAGGTATTAGCAACTAAACCAAGAACCATTCATAAGATTGATGTAGCATTCATCTTAGTCAAATATAGCCAAAGAGAAATACCAAATGATCATTACAAAGAGCTAGATTGAAAGATGACTAAATGTTATTATAAAATCACACTCATACAGTCTAAGAAAGAAGTTGTCTTAATTAATATCATAAATTTTAAGCACCTAAAATAGAATCACAAATTCAAAAAATAGATAATCTTAATTAAATTTTAAGCATCATAAATTTTAAAATATTTAATTTTATTTTGAGATGGTTGCAATGTTTGAGAAATTAATGAAAAAATAAATTTCTTTAAAAATAATTTAATAGTTATGAGACTCACATTATTATAAAAATAGTTATGATATGTGGTGAGGTTAGCTGCCTGGATTTTACATTGACAAGTGTATTTGGAATTCATACGTATTTGGGGCAATTTCAAATTCACCAAAATTTAAACTTCTAGTGAATTTCAAATGCATTATATCTCTTTAAAATCTTATTTTGCATAGTGTCAAATGCAAACAAAGCTGAAACTCCTGCATTTACTTTACTTCACTTTACCCTCAAACTAAAGCCTAAGATATTATTTGAGCTTTATAATCATATTTATGAAACTATTATTGAAAATTTACATCCTCTATAAAAGTGCTTAATAGTCATTATAATTGCACAAAATAATAAGATCTCCTTATTGAAGATCATGAGATGATTTGAAAAAAACACACCACTTACAATTCTAAAGAATTAAAAACCATGTATTCTGAACATAATTTTTTAAGTATAATAAGACTAGAATCGTCCATGATAAATAATGAAAGAATATTTTGAGAAGAAATTTAAATAAAGTTATCATAGGTTTTAGAAATATCTAATTTAAATATACCATTATAACCCCAATCTCTAATACTGATATCTTGGAAAAGCTCTAAGCAAGAGATTCATTATTAGTGATGTTTATACCTTTAATAAGGCCTATTTTGATTTGATGGAATGATATTAGGAAGCATACGAGCAAGCCTTTAGCCAAAATTTTAGTGATGAGTTCATTAATTATAATGCATAAACTAATGGGTCTAAAGTCACTCCAAGGAATTGAATTTTGGCATTTAGGAATAAGAACAATAAATGTACTAACAAATATTTTTTTTATGATAAAGCATCTAAGAATTCTATATTAGCATCTATGATTTCCTTTCGAATCTACAAAGAATGAAAAAAGAAAAGAAAATTATTTGAACTTACCACAAAATCTTTATTCATCTATGATTTAAAAGGGATTTTAGCTAAGCTTATGAAGGTGGATCATAAGGTTTAAGAAGGGACTTGGGTGTTTAAGTTTGATTTTGGGCTTCAATCATTTAAAATTGAGTTTGGACTTGAGTTTGATAAATGATTGAGGAATTGAATTGATCTTTGAGAAAATCAAGTGAATTAGAATTGAATTGGACTTTGCTAAGGCTAAGGCCATGGAATTGAATCATAGGGCTTAGGGAGGATTTTGAATTGATCATGGGATTGATTGTCAATTTTGGAAATTTGATTTTGAATTTGAATTGGAATTTGGGCTTTGGTTTGAGAAGGAAAGCATGGGTTGGATTAAGCTATAGGGTAGGTAAGTCTCCCTAAATCCCTATAACCTATTTTACTCCTATGACTAACCCTTGTAAGTCTCTAGGCTTAGGTTAAGTCTAAACCTAATAATTAGAAGTGTCTTAAGACTAAGGAGCTCTTAGTGTCTATAAGAGACCTAGGTCTATGATGAGGAGGTAGAGAACTCACTCCAAACATGAGGTCAACACACCCACAGTAAGGGCTCACCAATGTCACATACATAACAACCTGAACTTATTGGAAACCCTAAATTCCAGTACATTTTGATATCGTACATTTGAACATAAAAGAATATATTAGCAAGACTACTAAAGTAACCGAGAGAATGCAAACAAATTAGAAACACTTTTTTCATCACAAATGCCAACAATTTCTCATTTCATCCCCCTTTACTAAACAAACTGAGAGATGCACTTAACGACTCATTGTGAAGACATACCCTAGGTTCATTGTTAAAGTCACGATCGACGGGACAAATCTAGAGAAAGTGCTCGTCGACACACAGGGGATTTCCGAGTAACCGGTGGAGGATTCGAAGGGAGGCCCTCAATTCAGTGAAGCCCTAGCTCCAGACCCTTCAAGGTTCACAGATTAGGGAATAGGAAACTGCAAATGCGGAAATGCCGAACACGGGAGACAGAATTATCGTGGCTTTCGTTCAGTATACTCGGCTAATAACAAGGGTAAATTTGGAAGATATTTGTTTATGAAAGGCGGAACGGAATTTCACGGTTGGACCGGAGTTCCACACCCGAGTTGCGAAAACGGCAATAGCAACTAGGATTTCAAACGAAACAGGATTTACAAAGCTGCTCCCAAACGCTTCAGCCTGCTTTTTCGAAACGGGAAGCAGTTAAAAGCTGCGCCAAATGGGCCCTTAAGGGACTTCCATTTTAGATATTTAAAAATTACAATTTAGGGACCCATATTATCAATAGCCACATTTAATTTATATTAGAAAGATTTACGTATATATTATATAATTTTTATATATTAATATATCTAATACTTAAAGTTAAATATTTATTTATTTAATATTTTTTATGCTTAAAAAGATATATTTCGCTTTTAAAAAATAAATAATGATGATATTTTTGATGTGATATTAAATATTATAATATTATATAAAATAAAGTTCACATATTATATATGTAAATACATAAAAATTGTGTGGTATGCATGTAAACCCCTCTTGTAGTTATTAGCTTTATTTTATGTTATAGCTTTGAAGGGTTGTTGAAGGAAGATCACAATTAATATAAAATCACTAATAACAAGTAATTAGATAATCATCATAATCTCATTGAAAGGTATCACTCTTAATATCATCAAATAACGTAATGGATAGTTTTTTTTGAATCCTAAAAAAATAAAAGTCATTAAACATATAGTAGGTTCTTTGCTACAATTATATGATCCCTCAAATACAATAGCTTTGAAATTCTTTTGTTGATCATAGTGAGTTGTAGCATGCTCTAACAAACTCAAAGAGAGGAATAAGTCTTTAGTTAGGTTGATAATATTTAGCAACAAGATAATCTTAACCCTTCTATGATTACTGGCCTCTCAAATACAAAACTCATTTAACTCAATCACCATAAATGACAAATTTCCGAGCACTCCAAGTGAGACTTATGAATGAAAAAAGAATAGTAAGCAAATAGATTTGTAATAATATTTATATGACCATTCTTAAAAATAGGAATAGAGAAGATAAGATATCTATAGTCAATACTTTTTAAACTCTTGTCCTTCATGGAAATAGAAAGTTTAATGCTAGTTTGTGTGTTGAAAATTTGTTAAGCCTTCTCTAAAGCAAAGTAATAGAAATAATCCAAAGGTGTTATGAAATCCTTAAAATATATTATAAACATTAAAGTTCCAAGATTACAACCAAAGTTAGTAAGGCTATTGGAGGCTTGAAATTAAGTAAAAAGTAATTTGTATTATGCTAAGGTTTAGCAAATAGGAAGTAAATTGACCAAAAATAGGAAACAACTAGCCAATATATGAGTGAGGCTGCAATTTACAAAAGGCTCTTATGTATAACTACCTCCAATCAAGCATATGCATTAGATGTTACATCACATCCCTCATTACCACAACATTCAATATAGAAAAAAAATATCCAAAGATGTAAATGAAGCAAGCCTTTTTAAAGAAGATGAATGCATTTAAGGAGTTGTTTGGGTGCCTCAAAAAAGAATGCAGTGTAAAGTGAATGTAATGTATCTTGTTTGGTTGTTTAAAAACTCTGCAAATACAAGAGTTTATTTTTTTCTAGTTGGTAGAATAAATATAATGCAAAGTATTTTTGTGGTTGTAGGTGATGGTAGTTGTAGTCGATGGTAGGTGCTTGATAGTGGGATTGGCGCGGCGCAGTGGGTGATTGACAAGTTGAGGTGGCCAACCACGACGAGATGGCGCAATGACTAGCTACACCGGTGCGGCGTCGGCGTCGGTGGTAGCGATGATGGACAACGCGATGATGGTGGGGGGGGTGGCATGATAGAACTTTACACTGGTCAGTGTATTTAAAATTCTCCCAAATCGGGCGAATTCTAAATACACCAAAATTAACTCTTTCAATATATTCTAAATACATCACATTACTTTAAAATTTTAATTTGCACTATGCCAAACACACAAAAAGTTAAAACCCCCTGCATTTATTTTACTTTACACTCAAGAGTCATCAAACTAAATAGCCTATAAGTATAAAGTTCCCAGTCCTATACCATATTTTAAAAATTTTATAATATTTCATAAAAATGAATAATAAGTACGATGACAAAATAAAGAAACAGTCTCCTTAAGATAGAATGCCATAAGGTTTAAAATTAAAAGATAATATAACTATTTTTTTTTCAAAGAGAAGAGTATAATATGACTGCATTATAGTGAGACAAAGGTTTAGCCAAAGAATTTAAAAGTAGGCAAAAAAATATGGTAACTAAAGAAAACAAGCAAAATAGACCAAAAATAGGATTTTTAAGAAAGAAAATGTTTATTTCTGAAATATGGAGAACCCCATATGAATATTTTTTTTTTAATTCTTGAAGAAGAGATTTGGAGTAGTATTCAATAGAATGATCGGCACTAGATATAATATAGCAAATAAAACCATTGGGGTTATTATGACCCTATGATGAAAGAAGAGAATGACAAGATTTGTGATGAGAAAAGTGATCATTATTAAAAAAATTGTGAAACTAAAACCAAACTATCACCTTAATAGGCTTGGAAATAAATACAAGAAAAAAAATCTTCAATTTGATAGCAACAAAGGCATTTAGAATGAAATTAGATAATTTTCTTTTGAAGCATAGTATCAATAGGAATGTATCTTTTGAAAAATCTCCAACAAAACACAATGAAACAAGAATACTATGAAACCAAATTGTTTGAAAAATATTAATTTATTCTTTTTCTATAATATGATATCAAGAATAATTAAAGTTAATTTTATCATATGGAGAGGTTTTAAAAGGAATTTTACCAATTCTAGAAGTATTTATAAAAATTTGTTAGATTAGCTTCACTAAAGCATTTGGGAGAATAATGTTTAATCAAGGAGCATTCCATGCATCACCACACATAAAAGTAATTTAATAGTTATGCGACTCACATTATTATAAAAATAGTTATGAGGCGAGGCGTGTGAGCCAGAAGCTTACATGATATTTTTGAGGTCAGTGGGGCCAAACTCAAACTCGAGATTGAGATTAAGCTCAAGATAAGCTAAGCTGATCTCATAAATGAGTCGAAGCTCGAGGAAACTCAATCACACGTCTAGCGTGAGTGTCAATTAATTAAGATTTTGAAAGTTGTTGCTAAAAGTTGGGTCCAAATTCTACTTACAACATAATAAATTTACTCCTCATTGAGAGATTAAAAATAGTTGAGCAAGGTGCGGGAACTCAAACTTATAACCTAAAAGTAAAAGTAGAGGTATTAACAACTAAACCAAGACCCATTCATAAAATTCATGTAGCATTCATCTTAGTCAAATATAGCCAAAGAGAAAATACGAAATGATCATTACAAAGAGCTGGATTGAAAGATGACTAAATGTAGTTATAAAATCACACTCATACAGCCTTAGAAAGAAGCAGTCTTAATTAATATCATAAGTTTTAATATAGCCAAAGAGAAAATACGAAATGATCATTACAAAGAGCTAGATTGAAAGATGACTAAATGTCGTCATAAAATCACAGTCTTACAGCCTTAGAAAGAAGCAGTCTTAATTAATATCATAAATTTTAAGCACCTAGAATAGAATAACAAAATCAAAAAATAGATAATTAAATTAAATTAATTAAATTTTAAGCATCATAAATTTTAAAATTTTAAATTTATTTTGAGATGATTTCAATGTATGAGAAATTAATGAAAATATAAATTTCTTTAAAAATAATTTAATAGTTATGAGACTCACATTATTATAAAAATAGTTATGATATGGTGGCAAAGGCGGTCGGCGGGAAGCCACGACACTTTAGATTAGCGAGTATATTTACAAGTGAGTAGCGAAGTTTTTTGGTCGAGTCGACCAAACTCAAACTCAAACTCGAGATCAAGCTCAAGGCTCGATAAGCTCGATCTCATTAAAGTTGAGTCGAGCCAGCTAACTCACTTACACTGTGTCAATTAGTAATGCGATTGATTAAGATTTTGAAAGTTGTTGCTAAAACGTTGGGTCCTAATCCTACTTACAACATAATAAATTTACTCATGGACTTCAGTGAGATCAAAAATAGTTGAGCAAGGTGCAGGAGCTCAAACTTATAACTTAAAAGTAAAAGTGAGGTATTAGCCAAACCAAGACCCGCTTCATAAGATTGATGTAGCATTCATCTTAGTCAAATATAGCCAAAGAGAAATACCAAATGATCATTACAAAGAGCTACATTGAAAGATGACTAAATGTTATTATAAAATCACACTCATACAGCCTAAGAAAGAAGCAGTCTTAATTAATATCATAAATTTTAAGCACCTAAAATAGAATCATAAATTCAAAAAATAAATAATCTTACTTAAATTTTATAAATTTAAAATTTATTTTGAGATGATTGCAATGTATGAGAAATTAATGAAAATATAAATTTTGTGGGCTCTGAAAATTCCGCACCGACCTCTTCAATGAAAAGAGTAATTTAAAGTGTTGATGAAATTTTGGAGATGGAAATAGAGAAGACACTACTCAAAGATTTCACCCTCATTTTGTGCGGGCTTTATATCTGGTTCCAGGTTTCCTATAGGCGCAAGCAACTATAGTTAATTACCCCTCTCAATGCTAAGAGAGAACTTTCGATTAAGGATAGTCGTAAGATTGCTAAATGCGTAGCATATAGTAGCAGCTTGTGCAGTTATAGAATTTAGATTTATGAAATTCATTATATTTAACTTAAAGCGGATGGTTGGGGGAACAATGACGCGCCCGATCTAGATCCAATGGTTCCATCATCCCGGGCTGTCGCGGTCCCTATTCTACTTAATCAGATGAGGTAGTCGACCCAACCTGACCGAAGGATCCTTATCAACAACACATTGGTTACGTCGTCCAAGAAATCCTTGTAGTCTTGGGGTGATGTTTGTCTAAGGAGACATGCTTAAATCTACCTTAGCTAACAGAGGGCTTTTTGCCCAATCAAGTAGCTCACAACTCAAAGGGTAGAGCCATTGGGGAGCATACGGGCTACAGTCGTGACCGTGATATAGTAGAGTCATTTGGTGATAACCACCCGATCAGAGGACTCTGGTCGTAACTGCATCATGTGGAGCCTATTGGCCAAGCCACGAAGTCAGAGGATACGAGCCACGTCCTTGCTGGCATGAGATTGTTTGAGAGTAAACATACTTGTGTACTTGATTTGACTTTGGCTCCTTTGTGAGCTAGAGTTTTCTTAATTTATCACCTTCAGCAAATAATTGCGAAAGGTGGATTAATTTTTATCTTTAAGTTATTTAAAAAATTGAATTTCATTTAAGCATTTATAATTTGGTGATTTATTTGATTTTACATTTGCATTGATACTTGAGTTTGAGTAATCTAATTTGAGATTGCAAGCACATTTTTATGATAAGTATCCCTCCAGTTGAAATCTTCATTCAACATAGACATCATCGGGGTGGTGTTTAGCTATTTCAGATCCTATCGACTCTATTAATTTAATAATAGAGGATCAGATCTGTTGACATATGGCAGAATTAGCTTCTCAAATATTTTACTAAGTTGAAATTCTTATAATAGATTTTTAGGTTTTGTTAACCCGGACCCAGTCCTAAGACTAAACTGGGAATTAGCCCGCACAACATCCTCAGACACTAAATTTAAGCATTCAGCATAGTGTCGGAGCCCATGCCGGTATATTTAAGAATGCTTGCACAATTTTGAGGAATTAAATTTGGGTTTTAATCATACTTTATAATATGTGCAAAGAGTTTAATTGAATCCTTAATTAACACATTCGCTCGCTTGCGATGTATAAATTGGCTAGAATTTTTTAAATCTTATTCAATTATTTATATTATCATTCATTTGTTTGCATTTAGTTCATAGCTCATTGAGTTCTCTAAGTTTCAATGAAACTTAGCTCGTGATCGCTAAAAAACTTATAGACTCATTCTTATTTAACGACCTTTAAAATTTTTTTTGTGAGTATGTTTGGCTTCGATTCATCATTTTTTCATTTAAGTTTAATTTAAGCTATTTAATACTCCTATTTAATAATATTTAAGCTTTGTGTAAATCTAAATTTCGACAGCCTCCCGACGTCGTCCCCACATAGGAGGCTGCATCGGGGACTGCTTTGACCTATTCATCACGCTCTTCTAAGCACAGTGGTCGGTGTCTTGCGACACCGCGGTCAGTGTCTTCAAACCCGCCACGCTCTTCTGAGCGCAGAGGGGTCTTCAAACTCATCAGCTCTACTAAGCATAATGAGGTCTTCAAACATATGCAATTTCAATTCATATTTTAATTTTGAGCTTAGAGTTTATTTTTTATAAAATTAATTAAGTCCTCTGTCAGTCTAAATTTCGCCCTCCCAAAGATCTTTTTGGTGTATGGGGTTTCATCGGGACTGACCTTCCCACCACGCTAAGACGGTGTCTTATGACACCGCAGTTGTAGTCTTCAAATCCGCCACGCTCTTCTGAGCGCAGAGGGGTCTTCAAACTCATCAGCTCTACTGAGCATAATGAGGTCTTCAAACACCTATTGAATGGCAAATCAACTGAACAACATATTTAGTCGATGGTTCAGTTCCCTTAGCATAAGCAAGTCCACCATTATACAAATATTTTCTAAAAGGTTGTTTCAAGTTCTCAACATAGCCAGCTTCGGTTATTACCCCCGCAACATGCACCCTTCAAAGTGCCATTGTATTCTCGAGCTCATTCTTTAGCACCCCAATGACATTTCTTACCCCTAAGTCTCCCTTGGCAGCCAATCCAAATATAATTGGCCTGCCAAACGTCACAACTTTGGCCCCAAGGGCTACGGCTTTGAAAACATCTGTTCCACGCCGGATACCTCCATCAACGAAGACAGGAATTGCACCAGAAACAACTTGAACTTCCTCTTCCATGACAGATATTGAGACTGGTACGTAGTCGAGCTGCCGACCACCATGATTTGATACAATTATCCCAGAGACTCCAACCTCTACAGCCTTTCTAGCATCTTCTGCAGGGCACCCTTAATCAGGATTTGCAATTTTGTGATGGATTTAAGCCATGCAAGGTCCTTCCAACTCAGAGAGGGATCTAAAGTTTCATTTGCAAATGCCTCGAGATTAGAACCACCATCAGCATTAACGTCAACTGATAATAGACCCTCAAGGTTTGGTGTCTTTGGCACAATCATCTTATTTTTGATATCAGCTTCTCTTCGTCCTATTCGTGGAGTATCTACAGTCAGGGCAATGGCCTTGAATCCGTAGTTCTCAGCTCTTTGTACAAGCTTTGATGAAACATCTCTTCTTTATATATATATATATATAGCTGAAAGAAACGGACAACATTGCAGCTGGTAGCAACCTCCTCGATGGTGCAGTTAGAAGAAAATCATAACACCATTATTGTATTGCATGCTGCAGCCGCTCTAGCCGTTGCTACTTCTACTTCAGGGTGCGCAAGCTTATGTCCTCCAGTGGGTGCAACAAGTATAGGAGAAGATAGCTTGAATCCGAGCAAAGATGTTGATGTATTCATACTACTCACATCTATTAGAACCCTTGGATTTAACCATATTCTTTGAAATGCTTCTCCATTCTCTCTCAATGTGAATTCATCCTCACCTCCCCTAAAATAATCATAGAACATTTTTGGCAAGGCTTGTCTTGCAAGTTCCTCAAACTCCCTCACATTTATTAGATCGCTTTCCATATTTCCTACTGTTACTCTTGCATCGCAGTTTATTTCTTTCTACAGGTCAAAAAGATCTGAGCTTTCACTGAAGAAACAAGTCAGGCTTCATCTTGCTGCAACCCTATCGAGCTCTTTGAAGTAATGGAGCCGTCGCCATTCTTATCGAAGAGGCTGAACGCCTCCTTGAACTCCGTGATCTGCTCCGCCGTCAACCTTTCTGCCATTTGCTGATGCTCGACGAAGTTGAAAGAGAAGACAAAATTCTTACTTTCCCCTCTTTCTTTTGCCCCTCTTTTCCTCTTCCTCTTTCTTGAATGGATTGGCAGAGAGGGCAGAACTGTGAGAGATGGAGAAAAGCAAGGGCTTTGGGTTTTCTGTTCAGCCAGCGTGTGTGTGATGACCGGATAGGGAGCTCTTTTTCTTTGGCCAAGAGGAAAAAGAATTTTTTTTAATCGCAAAAAGGAGAAGAGCGGGAAATAGAAGGTTCGGCTGCACATGGGAGGATATGGGAGAGATGACAAAATTTTAAACTCGAAACCCTTAGTCAAATTGGATTTTTATTCTAGGTAATTTCGATGATCCGGACGCAATGACCCAATCCGTTTCATGAACGGAGGTCGTTTGAGCGACTTCGATGTTGAATTAGTCCACTTTCAGATCAAAAATGCGCATTATCGCTTCTGACCTTTCGACGTTCCCGTAAACTCATCCGAATTGAGTGCGAATAGACTCATTTTATAGGTTTCGATGTTTCAGAGCTAATAGCACATTCAATTTCATGAACGAAGGTCATTTGGTTTGCGTCGGCGACTCCAGACCTCGATATGCGTGCAAGCACGTTGACGACTTGACCGCTTGATCAGTTGATCATCAAGTTGTGCAATATTTATATTCTGACCAGTTTCAACATTCTGAACGTGATGGTGAAGTCCGCTCGTGATCAAAGTATAGATTAACATCAAGTGTATTTGACTGATTTGCGTCTCACTTCAAATCATTCGATATTTACATAGACTCATCTGAATTGAGTGTGGATAGTCTCATTGATAGTTTTTGATATTTCGAAGCTAACGACATGATCAGTTTCATGAATGGAGGTCATTCGGACATCGTCGTAGCTTCCCGACTCTAATATGTGCGTTGACACATTAATAGCTCAAGCGCTTAATCGATTACTCATTAGGTTTTACAATATTTATATTCCAATCAATTTCGACATTCTGAATGCGACGACGAAGTCCGTTCGTCGATCGGAGGTCGTTCGACCATTTTCGGTGACGTCGAGGGTATTTTGAGCCCCGATTTACGCGTCACCAAGTCCGTCGAATTTGACTTGTGCTTGACCGACTCATGACATATGTGGAGGTCAAAAATTTCTTTAAAATTGATTTAATAGTTATGAGACTCACATTATTATAAAATAATTATGTGGTGGTCGAGGGAGTCGCGATTCTTTGTATTAGTAGTGTATTTACAAGCGTGCTTGACGAGTTTTCTAGAAGTCGACCAAACTCAAACTCAAGATTGAGATCAAGCTCAAGGCTCAATAAGCTAAGCTTGTGATCTCATAAACCGCCGAGATCGAAGGCTCAACTCACTTACACTAGCTGGTTGTCAATTAGTACGACTAATTAAGATTTTGAAAGTTGTTGCTAAAATGTTGGGTTCTAATCCTACTTACAACATAATAAATTTACTCTTCATGGACTTGTGAGATTAAAATAGTTGAGCAAGGTGCAGGAGCTCAAACTTATAACTTAAAAGTAAAAGTAGAGGTATTAACTACTAAACCAAGACCCATTCATAGGATTCATGTAGCATTCATCTTAGTCAAATATATAGCCAAAGAGAATACCAAATGATCATTATAAAGAGCTAGATTGAAAGATGACTAAATGTCATTATAAAGTCGCACTCATACAGTCTAAGAAAGAAGCAGTCTTAATTAATAACATAAATTTTAAGCTCCTAAAATAGAACCACAAATTCAAAAAATAGATAATCTTAATTAAATTTTAAGCATCATAAATTTTAAAATTTCAAATTTTATTTTGAGATGATTGCAATGTATGAGAAATTAATGAAAATATAAATTTCCTTTAAAAAAATTTAATAGTTATGAGACTCACATTATTATAAAAAATAGTTATGAATGAGGCCACAGACTTTCGGGAGCTCAAACTTATAACCTAAAAGTAAAAGTAGAGATATTAACAACTAAATCAAGACCCATTCATAGGATTCATGTAGCATTCATCTAGTGAAATATAGCCTAAGAGAAATACCAAGCTCATTACAAAGAGATCGATTGAAAGATGACTAAACATCGTTATAAAATCACACTCATATAGCCTAAGAAAGTAGTCTTAATTAATATCAAAAATTTTAGGCACCTAAAATAGAATCACAAATTCAAAAAATAGATAATCTTAATTAAATTTTAAGCATCATAAATTTTAAAATATTTAATTTTATTTTGAGATGGTTGCAATGTTTGAGAAATTAATGAAAAATAAATTTCTTTAAAATAATTTAATAGTTATGAGACTCACATTATTATAAAAATAGTTATGCGGTGGCGGAGGCGGAGCTCTCGATTTTACATTGACATGTATTTCAATACATATTTTAATTTCAAATATACCAAAATTTAACATTCTAGTGAATTTCAAATGCATTATATCACTTTAAAATTTTATTTTGCATAGTGCAAACTCAAACAAAGTAAACTCCCGATTTACTTTACTTCACTTTACCCTCAAATTAAAGCCTAAGAAATTATTTGAGCTTTATAATCATATTTATGAAACTACTATTGAAAATGATGATAATGCCAATAAAGCTAAGATGAAAACATACACCATTTTAATTATTGTAACATATCCGCTATAATCAAATAAAAATTTACTATAAAAGTGCTTAATAGTCATTATAATTATTATTATTATTTATTTATTTATTTATTTTTGGGGAACCCCATGTAAGGGAATTTTATTGCCACAAAAAAAAGGATTACAAGGTCCTTAAAGGGGATAAACTCCAGAACTATTGCTCAAAGAGCTAGAATCAGCCTAGGGAGTAAATCCTCAATCTAAGTACAACCAAAAGCAAACGAAAGCAATAAAGCAATCAAAAGATACAAATTGATTAACATAATAAGCCGATGAAAGATTAGGACCAATGCTCTGCAAGATGGGAGAATACATGTCACTCTGGAGCAAACCTGTATTGCATCCATTTGATAAAAATCTTGATATCCTTAGTACCTACAAATATAATCAAAACCATATACAGGGTAGATAGAGAGTGAAGAAAGCCGTGAATGAGAAAGAGGTTCCCATCCACGGAAATAAGACCCGATATGAGACACCATGTCAATGAAGACCCAAAGACCAAAACAAGTAGTTCATCGACAAGATAAAAATTAGCTCACTATAAGTGCACCCATTCAAATAGAGCGGGATAAGGTTTGAATATGAATTATTTAAGAACGTCTTAAAAGAGGTCTGCATTAGTCTAACAAAGCTAGGCAAAAGATAAGAGAAGCAAGAATTAAAATAGTTTTCAGACTGGCTGCAAAGCCCATAAGCAGCAAACAACAAAGTCAACACCATAATGCCAGCCAGTTGGATTAAGTAAGCTGCAAGAAACCAAAATGTCAAGAAACCCCACCCAATTGACCACGCTACTAAAGTCGATGGGTTGGAAAGAAATAGCAGATACTAAAAATTAGGTAGAGCACAACACCCCACCACCAAAAATTCCAGTAAGAGATAATCATAATAAAAAAGATCGATGTTATTTTAGTAGCGTAAACAAGATCCAGAAAAAAGCAATGAGAGTAATAACCATTGGTGAGCAATAACCCAACTATCTATAAAATATAAAACAATGATTAAGACCGTAAAGGAAGAGTACTATCCGTGAGCATGTTCTCATCGCCAAGAGAGGGAAATAACAACAGAAAGATCAAGAATGCTTGATATTAAGAAGAAAATAAGACAAAAGGAAAACAAAGAGCACTTGCTGAACAAGGTAGTCGAAGGACCAAAAACCAACAATGGATGTAGTGATACAATTTCATACCTTGGACAAAAGTAATTAAGCACAAGCCAATCCCGTAAGAGACATTCAGTGCAAATAGTGCAGTTGCAGGTTGCTTAGTCACATTAATCCAATTCTACCAAGGATAATGACAGTAATAACCAGGAGGTTGGCCAATAACCCAATTATGCATATAAGATAAACCATTGATTAAGTTCAAGCAACGTAAGAATGATCTTCAAGATTTGTATGTTCCCATCATAACATACAAAGAGAAACCAACAAAAATAGGAAGACCAACAAACTGTGATGTTAAAGAAAGGCGAAAGAAAAACAAAGAAAACTTGTGCAAGGTACTCATAATTCAAAACCAACAACAACAGTTACGCTTTTACACCCATTAAGAAAAGCTCTTTAAGAAAAGGATATAAAATAGAAAAGAATAAGTTCAAGTAATTCCCACCGAGTAAAGGTACAATCTCAACAAAGGCAAAATGAAAATTCAGTAAGTAACTCCAAACCTGCTGAGCATGGAAAACAAATCCAGAAACAACAAGATTGACAGTAGCCGCAAGGGTCCATATCAGCCAACAACTAAGAAAGGAGGCATCAACAAGTTGATCATAGGAAAAGCCATTAAGAGTAGGCAGTGCATAAAATGGTTCCCATAATAAAAGAGAAGAATTCTGACTAGGGCTAATAGAACCATGGTGTAAACAGCAACAACATGTGTGAACAAAAATAACCCAGCTTATAATAACACAAACAGTTGGATAAACGTGAATAAAAAAACATCCATAAATCACAAAAATAGCAATTTGGAAGCAGGTCCCAAAAAACCAATGACTAGCATTGAAAGGAATAATAAGACCTTTCCAGGTCAGAAAATACAGTCTAGCAGCAGGGCCTAGAATGAGAAGGTAAACACAGTAAAAAACAAAAAGAGATGCAAACATGGTAACCCATTCCTACAGGGGGCAAGAGAAGTCATCCAGCAAAAAACACATTATCTTCAGGCAATAGCAGTAAAAGAGATTGACCAAGGCCCCAATCTCAGAAACATCCTGCACAAAAAGGATTTGCTAAATAAAACAGCTAGAAATAATAAAAACTAGTTGAAACAAAATCATGTAAGCTAAATTCTAATATAAGGAAGCCTAGTCTTATCAAGGTTAACCAAACCTTGCAAATGTTCAGGGAGAATAAGATGATCAAAAATTGTTATGTCATTCAATCTAGCACTTAAATTAGCAAGATAATCAGGACATGCATTGCCTTCCCGCCATACATGAGTGATTTTATAACAAAATTGAGAAAGAAGAGATCTAGTTTGCTTGAGTAAATAGTATAAATCATAATTTCCAAATTTATTGGAGTTCAAGAGGTCAATTAGTAGGAGAGCATCCACCTCAATCCAGATATTGAGCCAACCTTTCTGGAGGCAAATCTGAAGAGCATTATACACGCCATAAGTTCAAGAAATGGCATGAGCAAGTATGAAGAGGATAAGCAAAAGCATAGAGGACATTTCCAGTAGAGTTTCTGAAGATTTCACCACAGCCAGAGGCAATATGAGATACAGAGCCATCAATATTGATTTTAATAACATTATTATGAGGTTTGGCCCAATAAACGATCTTGTCATGTTTACAACTTGCTTGGGCCGGCAATTGAAAACCCAATTTAATAGCCACAAAATTATACCCTTTAAAATGCTTATAATTAATAAGGTTAGCATTAAACAGATCACGAATTTTGTATTTAGTTCTAGCAATTATCTTCATGTGATTCATAATAATATCGCTGTGTTTAGCATCATTTTTGGCCATCCATATAAACCAAATAATAATAATAGCAGTAATGACTTTAATGTGACCTTTACTATTATTTTCAAAATAAATTAGATGCAATGGTCCCTTTAACAAAAAGGTGATTTATATTTTCAATATGAAAGTAACAATGACATTTTGAAGGTAAATGAAAACCTTTGCCCCACATCAAGGAGTCAACAGGTATAAAATTTTTCAAAATACACCAAATTAGAATAGAGTAAGAAATAGGAATATTATTATGCCAAAGTTTAGCATACACTTTAGAAAAATCATGGGCTTCTTTAATGTGAAGCCAAACATTTCTCAAGTTGAATTCTCCATTATGAGAGAGCTTAAAGAGAATCGATCGATTAGGAGTAATAGATATATTATTAAGTTTGTCTAAAATAGATGGAGGGATATACTCAATGAGCTTAGAATTGTTCCACATATTATTCTCCTAGAATGATTTAACTTTAATGTTATCAGAATGGGAAGAAATTAATTCATCAATGGGCCCACTTCCAATCCAATTATCTTGCCGGAAGAAAGAGTTGCTAATTAATGCCCCAAGAAATTAAGGATTGGCCTTCCATTTGATTCTAAAAGTCTTCTCCAAACGGAGTCTCTCGATTTGTAGAAGCAATTAAGAGGGTGCTTTTCTTGGCAATATTTACGTCATGAAGTTAGCCCAAAGGCTATTGTTACTTCTAAAATTCCACCAAAACTTGTAGGAAAAGGCAGTGATGGTATCCCTAATAGTCTTGCAACCAAGACCACCTTCCTTGAAGGTGCCACAGCTTTTGTGCCAAGAGGTCCAGTGCATTTTTTTTGAAGAGGTGTTAGAACCCCAAAAGAATTTGTTAATAAGCCTCTCAATCCTGTTAATGATAAAATTAGTTAGCATAATGGTTTCAATGAGATACAGAGGTATAGAATTCAGGGTGCTCTTAATCAAGGTAAGCCTACCACCAAAAGAGAGTAAATGATATTCCCAAGAAGAAATACGATTAGAGATTTTTTGGATTAATTCATCAAAAAAGATGTGATCTTTATGACCTTTGAAAAGTGGGGCTCCAAGGTATTTAATCGGAAGATGGTGTTGCTTAAAATTAGTGGTCCTCAGAATATGGTTAATCCTATTAATAGTGATTTAAGAAGAAGGTATGAAGCAACATTTACTTTCGTTAAGAAAAAGGCCACTTTTCTTGACAAATTTATTAAGGAATTTCGTAATAGTTTTTATGTGTGAAATAGAAGCATTGCAAAAGATGATAAAGTCGTCAGCAAAACTAAGATGAGAAACAGGAATACCACCATGGGTTTTATAAAACATGCTAGGCTTATTATAGAAAAGATCATTCAAACTCATGGATAAATAATCAACAGTAATAATAAAAAAAGAGGGTGATAGGGGGTCTCCTTGTCTCAAGCCATGATTAGAAGTGAAGAAGCCTGTGGACTCCCCATTAATGATAATAGAGAACCAAGCGTAGTGACATAATTTTAATGAGGTGAATAAAAGTATCGCCATGAAGGTGAAGTATTTTAAATAGAAAATCCCAAGATAGGTTGTCAAAAGCTTTAGTAAAATCAAGTTTGAAGACAATGTTTCCACCTCTGATAGGAACATCAATATCATGAATCATTTCTTGGGCTAGGAGTATATTATCAGATATAGCTCTACCTTTCATAAAGCCGGTTTGATTTGGGGAAATAATATTTGGCAGCAGTGGGCTAATTCTATTTGTGATTAGTTTAGCAATTAGTTTATTAAAGAAGGTGCAAAGACTGATCGGTCTAAAGTCACTCCAAGTTTCAGGGTTAGTACTTTTAGGGATAAGAACGATGGAAGTACTAGAAAAGGCTCTAGGAAGAGGGTTGCCATCGAAAAAATTAATAACAACATCAAATAGATCAGACTTAATAATGGGCCAGCAATGTTGAAAGAATTGAGTTGTAAATCCATTAGGGCCAGCAACAGAATCCAAGTTCATGCTGTTGAGAATATCACCAACCTCGATTCCATGAATGTAAGTAATCTATTTTGATCCGTAGAAATCATAGGGAATCGGTGAGGGTTGGAGATAACATTAAAGGAAGGGTTGTTGTTTAATAAATTTTTAAAATGATTGCCGACAGATTCTTTAATATCATTAATATCAGTGATCCAGCTGCCATTATCATTTTTTATTTTATTAATAGAGTTTAGGACTTTCCTTTTTTTGAAGAGAGAGTGGAAGTATTTTGTGTTTTTGTCGCCATCAGCAATTTGTCTACCAGCACCTTTTTGACGCCAATAAGTTTCCTCCATATTCTGATACTTAATCAAGTTATACCTAGCTTCATTAAGTTCTTCATGTTTGTTAGAATCGGTGATGACAGCTTCTTCTAGAGAGCAAACCAGTTGTTCCATATTTTTGAGATTACCAAAAAGATTTTTAAATTGATGTTTATTCCACCAATTAAGGGTTTATTTGAGTCTTTTAAGTTTAAGCCAAAAATGAATCATACCCTTAATGGAATTGTCAGGATGAATGGGGGCCATCCAATTTATAGAAACAACATTCATGAAGTCATTATGTTGAATCCACATATTTTGGAATCTAAAAGGAGTAAGAGAAGGTCTTCTTATGGGAGGGTTTTTAACAGAAATTAAGAGAGGAGCTTGATCAGATAAAGTTCTGCTCAAGTGCTCAACGGAGGTATTAGGCCATTGATCAATCCAGAGGGAGTTAAAAAGGGTACAATCTAGGCGTTGCCAAAGTCTGGAGTTATTCCACATGAAATTAGAGCCTGAAAAGCCAATATCTGTTAAATTACAATCAAGGATCATATTAGAGAAATCTTCCATGGAATGAATGTTGGGAGGAACCTCCTTCTTTCCAAGATGCAAGAATAGTGTTGAAATCACCCCCAACTAACCATGGTTTCTTAACAGAGGAGGCAAAAGATCTTAAATTATTCCACAGGATGTTCCTACTCGCTCTATTGCATGATGCATAAATAAAAGAGCCCAACATTGAAAATTCACCCAATGAGATATCGACATGAATCAATTGGTGATGGTTTTCAAGGATAGTGATATTGACTAATGAATTCCAAAAACACCAAATTTTATTGCTAATATTATGGAAGGAATTCAAATAACCGCTCTAACAACATTTGCAAAGAGTGAATAAGTGGTTCAATAACAACAAGGAGGGATATGTTATGAGTGCGACAAAGGCTTCTAACCCGGTTGCGGACATTAAGAGTCCCAATACCACGAATATTCCAAATAATAAAATTAATCATAACAATGAGGAATAAAAATAAATTGATGAATGGAAAATAAAGATCAAGAAGTAAAGCATAAAGAGTATAGCAAAAAGTAATTATTTCTGAGGATTTGAGTTATATCTAGTGGTTCTAGTTGAGCTGTGAGTGGAGCTTCTAGCATTTTGGGATTTCTTTTTGTTTAATACAGTTTGAAAGGGTCTTTCAATATCTAAAGTGTCTCCATCTGAAAGTGAGTAATTTGAGATATTCATAGTGGTTTCAGTATCAATTAAAGAAATCATGATAGTAATTTCCCCTTCTTCCGTGTCTAAAATCTGGTGAGTAATTAGGGTAGCATGTGTATCATTCTGGGTGATAGGGTCAGAAAAAATTGTTTCATTATCATTTTCTAGATTATTTGATAGATTTTTTGCCAACATCAAGGGATCATCATTTGACTTGTTTTGCTATGGGATCAAAGAACAGTTTTTAGAGATTATTTTCAGCCCAATCACATCCTCATTAGGGTTCTTATGCCCTGGTTCACTAGAAATAAGGGATAGGTTAGATTGAGTCAACATATTATCATTAGGAACAATGGTAAGTAAGTTTTCAATAGCCCCTCCACAAATCTCATCATCATGATTTTCAATCATCTCATGATGTATCCCATTGTGCAAATCAGAAGATAATGAAATATTGGGATTATGCGGAAGTGCATCCTTTTGATTTACTTTAGGCACATAAGTCATTTTGATGGGATGTTTCTTTGGGAGGGAGGTATTAGTGTCTGGCAACTTATTCTTTTTGAGATGTGGGTGTAAAATAAAGCATTCCGAGTTTTCATGACCATGGATTTTGCAATGGGTACAAAAAATAGGAAAGTTTTCAAATTCTACCTTTTGACTATAGCCCAGCTTTTCAGAACCAATCCATACATCTTTTGGATATTTTTTAATAATATCAATTTCGACTAATATTCGTGCAATAGAGGGGAGGGATCTCACTGCTGTAGCCTGATCTATTTGAAGTGGCCGGCCAAATATGGCCCCCACCACAAATAGCACTTGATGAGTAACAAAATGGATATGCATGTTAGGCAATGCAAGCCAAATTGAAACTATTGGGGATTCTTCTTTGACATCAAAACTAGGTGACCATTTAAGAAGTCTCATTTGACAATTGTAAACAAGATATGAGCGATGTGCATGCAGTGAATAATCCGATCATTAGACAGTTGAATTAAAACATGCCTAGGGTCGATCCCAACATTGAAAGCACGTTAATTTAAGGCTATGGAAGAAAGACCAATCTTATCAAGAGTCGGTCCTTAATGAGAATTTACCAACAGAAAATTCAAAAGGCTTAGCTAATTTTTCCACATCCAAGTCCAAACACATCACGGGCATTCCACGAAGCGGTAGAAATTAAGTTTATCAAGCAATAGAGAAGAAGATTTACGATAGCGCATCCTTGAAGGATTTAATGGGCAATGAAGCGAGGAAGGATCGAGTACCTTGGAGATCGAACTTATCCTCCTTCAAAGTCAAAGCGCTCGGATGTGCGAAAAAAGGCATTTTCTTCATCAGTAGAAGAAGCATAACTTACATTAGCGGCCAGAACGGGGAGCTATTGGACGAGATGCAATTGAGAGCGATCAAAATCACGAGAGCTGCAAGAAGCCGAGAGGAAAACAGAGAGAAAGAGATAGATTACTTGACCAATGTCAATAGAAGATGAATTTTGGCTTGATATTGCGAAATTCGAGCAATATTTCTATTCAAGATTAATAGTCATTATAATTGGACAAAAATAATAAGATCTCTTTATTGAAGATCATGACATGATTTGAAAAACCACACCACTTACAATTCTAAAGAATTAAAAACCATATTCTCAACATAATTTTTTAAGTATAATAAGACTAGAGTTGTCCATGACAAATAATGAAAGAATATTTTGAGAAGAATTTTAAATAAAGTTATCATAGGTTTTAGAAATATCTAGTTTAAATATACCATTATAATCCCAATCTCTAATACTGATATCTTGGAATGCGAGAGGGATTGATACCTTCTTTGTTAGGAACAAAATCAGTAATTTAGTTCACTCTCATAATATTTCCTTTTTTTTTGCTATTTTGGAACCATTTATCCTCCCTTCTAACATTGCTTATATTGCTAGAATGATTGGTTTTGATAATTTCTTTGCTAACTCGAGTAATAAAATTTGGATTTTTTGGAAGAGTCCTTTTGTTTTGCAAATTATGCAAGATTTATCCCAGGTTGTTAATGCTAAAATAACATAGAATAATTGGTGTTGTTTTGGGTCTTTTGTCTATGCCTCTTGTAATGGGAATAATAGAAGGCTTATGTGGGAAGATCTTCTTAGTTCCTCTTCCTCCGTTAATGCTCCCTTGTTTGTGGGTGGGGATTTTAATATTATCTCTTCTTCTTCTGAAAGAGTTGGTTATGCCCTATTATCGATGGAGAATTTAATAATATGAATCTTGATTGTCATCTTACGATATTGGCTTTACCGGATCTCAATTTACTTTGAATAATGATGTGAAGATTAGAAAGATCCTTTTAAGAATCTTTGGATCAACCTATTTCCTATTACCTCTTGAGCATCTCGAGAACCCTTCACCACTCCCCTTCATCATCTAAGATTAATGTGGATCAACCCTCTTCTAATCTTGCATTCCGATTTCAAAATATGTGGCTTATGGATGAGATTTATGGAGGTGGTTGCTAGTAGTGAACCTCCATCTAATGACATTATCTGGGATGAAGAGATGGTTCAAATTAAAAGGCTCAAACAATGCTTTAACTGGTGGAACAAAAACTATTTTAAAAATATTTTTTCTAATATTAAAGAGTTAGAGCAGGAGGTTTTAGTCTTAGAAGATTCTATTATTAATGATCCATCTAAAATTCCCCTTTCAAATCAAGCCAAAGATAGGTTAACTCGTTATCAAGACCTGGAGGAGACCTATTGGCGGCAAAAAGGTTCCGCTAAATAAATATCTGATGGCGATCGAAATACCAAATATTTCCATGCCATGGTTAATAAGAAAAGGGCTATAAATCACATTAAAAAAATTAAAAATAATGACGATATCTGGTGTACTGATAATAATGAGCTTACTGATTCTAAAATTTCCGATTTTACCGTGCTCCTTAAGAAAAATGTAACCTATGATGGGATCTCCTTGCCTGAAGTTATTCCTAATCTCATTTATGAAGAAGAGAACTATATGCTTACCTCATTACCATCAGACCCTGAAATTGCTAACATTTTGCAAAATATGAATATAGATTCGGTGATTGACCCTGATGGCTTCACAACTCTATTTTTTCAAAAATGTTGGCGTATTATCAAAAAAATATTTAATTGAAGCTGATATGGACTTTTTCAAGGGAAGTACACTCCCCAAATATTTTTCTAGCATTTTCATTGTTCTAATCCTAAAAAGAGAAAATCCTGAACTTTGGAGCCACTTTAGGCCAATTAGCCTTTGTTCCTTTTTTAATAAGCTAATCTCTAAGATTTAGGCTAAAAGATTAAGTAGCCTTCTTCCTAAAATTATCTCCACAAATCAAACTGGTTTTGTTAAAGGTCGATCTATTTCTGATAATGTTTTGTTAGCTCAAGAGATGATCCATGATTTAAATGCTAAAGTTCATCGTGGCAATCTAATTTTGGACATTTCCAAAGCTTATGATAACATTGGTTGGGCTTTCCTATATAAAATTTTGACTCTATTTGGATTCTCAAGTCATTTTATTACTTTAATTAAGAATGGTATTGAGAACTCTTAATTTTCTTTACCGATTAATGGTAAAATCCATGGCTTTTCTCGTCCTCTCATGGGTTAAGGCAAGGGGATCCCCTTTCACTGGCTCTTTTCATTATTACTGTGGAATATTTATCTAGAAGTCTTGAGCAAATGTTTGGTAAAATGCCAAACATGAACTACAAAACTAGGGGTGATTTTCCCATATCCCACCTCATTTAGATGATTTCATATTTCTAATGGCTCTACTCTTTATATTAATAAGTTATGTAAATTCCTTACTTTGTTTGGTAGGAAAAGTGGTCTGAAGATTAACCTTGATAAAAGTTGTTTTATCACTAGCTCATCGATTTCATCATCTAGGATTAATGCTTTTAAAAGCATTACTTTTGCACATCAAACCTCAATCAAGTATTGGGTACTCCTTTATATCGAGGAATGAAAAGATCATCCTTATTTGATGATGTTCTTCAGAAAATATATAAGAAAACTTCCTCTTGGGAGTTCCACTTACTTTCCTTTGGTGCTAGACTTATCCTGATCAAAAGTACTCTTTGTTCTTTGCCTTTCTATCTTCTATCCATTATTGTGCCTGCATGTTCTATTATTAAAAGGATTAATAGAATTATTAATAAATTCTTTTACGGTTCGACCTCTTCTTCTAAAATTTCATTGGCATAACGTTTGCCTTTGAATGAAGGTAGTTTAGTAAATTTTAGAAGATTCCATTAAATATTTTCATATAAAATGTGATGGAATCTTAGAAATAACCATAACTATGGTCGTAATTTATGCTTACCAAATATGGAACCATCCCCTTGTACTTATAAACATGGGATTATGTGGAGAAGACTTTGTAATATCAAATGGGTTTAAAATGATTTCTTTGGGTGTAAACTCAGGATCCTCCTTTTTTTGGTAAGACAATTGGCTGGGACAAGGTTCAATTGATTCTTTGCTTAACACTCACTCCACTGAGAGGATTAAGGTTAATCAATTCATTACTCTTAAAAACTTGGGATGTAGATCATTTAGTCTCCATTATCCCTAATGTGATTGTTAACAAAATCCTTAATATATATATCTACTTCCTACTAAATCTGACCAAATCCTATTTAAAAATTCCTCCTCTGGAGACTTTGTCTTTAAGGATATTTGGCATTCCTTCAGAATTAAATCTCAAGAGTCACTAATTTTCTCTAAAATCTGGACTATCTCTATCCCTACCTCCTTTTCGATTTTAACTTGGCATATTCTAAAGCACTACATTCCTGTCGATGATACTCTCATTAAAAAGGGATTTCACCTCCCCTCTAAATGCCAATGTTGCTTTCACATTGAAATTGTGAATCATGTGTTCATGAATGACCCTATTGCGATTATGGTTTGGAGATGGTATGATAGTATGCTAAATACTCTCCATTTCAATGGGTCATTCTCTATCATACAATTTCTTGAGACTTATTTCTCTAATACCCCTGAAGGCCATGCCAAAGTTATTCTTGCCACTACTCTTCTATGGTATATTTGGTGGGAAAGAAATGATGCTAAACATCATGATATCCCTATGGAATTTCATCTCATTATTGCTATAACCAAATGATTAGTTCTCACTCGTTTAGCTCCAAGGAAGGTGTGTGCAAAGTTAATTATATTTTGGTGGAGATTTGAGCAAATGGGATTTGAAGGTTCCGTGTTTGCTTTTGCATAAACTGAAAATGAGATTTTGGGGAGCTTAGAAGGCTTGGAACGCCTGGAACTCTCTCCTAGTTGAATGAGTGTGTCATTTTGGTTTGACCGAGAATGATGGGAGGGCTGAGGCAAGATATACTCATTCCTTAGATCGGATGGCCAAATCTTCTTTAGCTTCTAGATCAATTGACCAAATCGAGGGTGGTGGAGGTCCTTGCAATGTGGCTCGCTTTGGTTGGATGAGTGGAGGTGGCTACCAAGGGAGGAGTGGGTGTCTATGGCTTTCCAAGTATTCCAATGGGGATGGGAGGTGATTTCACCTCCCCATGTATCATCATGACCCAACCACTATGTTAGGTCACCATGGTCCTAGCCTAAGTGGACCTATGGTTGGGTGCCAAGTGGCTGGGGAGAAAATGACCCAATGAGCATGTGTTTTATCTCATGGATGCCCTAAACCCAAGGGTAAAATGATCATTTGGCAAGGGTTTGAGGGCGATTTGGGAGGGGTCAAGTGGGCTAGCCCAAATTTCAAGTAGTTTGGAGTTTATTTGATTTTATTTTGCTTGATTTGATCTATTTAGGCTAAATTGGGTTAGGTTGGGTCAAGTTGATCAATTGGTCAAATTGGGTCAAGCTAAGGGTTGGGTCAAGTTCACATGACCAATTGGAGTGTATTGATGTCATTAGTTTGGTTCAATTTGCTTTGGATTTGATTATGGTTCATTTGGGTTCATATAGGTCAAATGAGTCAAGTTGACCAATTTGACCAATTTTACCAAACCGGGTTGGGTTAGGTGTTGAGTCAAGTTCAATTGGCTAATTAAAAATGATTGTATGCTTTGATTTGGTTTAATTTAGATGCAATTTAGATTTTGACTAATTTGACCCTTTAGGTCAATTTGGGCTAGGTTGGGTCAAGTTGACTAATTGGTCAACTTGGGATCAATTATGGCTTTAGTCAAGTTCAAAAAGTGATTTCAAATGATGTTGAGCCATTGGTTGCAATCAATTTGAATCAAATCATGATTTGACCCATTTTGGATTTTAGGCCAAATCAACTTGGGTCAAATGGTCAATTAGGCTTGGTTTAGCTCAAGTGAGGGTTTGGTCATGTTCAATCATTGATTATGAATGGGTTTGAATCAATGGTTTTAATCAATTTGGCTTGTGGTGAATTTTGGCTAGTTTGGGTTTCATTTGGGCTAAGTGTTGACTTGGTCAAAGGCTAGGTTTGACTTGGTTTGACCCAATTTAATGCAACTGATTAACCTAGGATGATTGTTGAATATTTTGTGAGGTTTGGATGAGCTTAGTTCAATCCAATTTGGGTTGGATTAGAACTTGACTTAAAAAGGTTCCTTTAGGCCACTTTGGGTTAACTGAGCCTAAAATTGGTTAATTGGCTTGATCATGACTTGATTCAAGTTTAGTTGAACTCACACATGATCCTAGGATTGAAATATAATTCCAATTGTAAGTGGTTTGGAGCTAAATTGGTTTTGGTTCATATGATAATTTCAAGTCAAAAGGGCTAACTTGGGTTTGATTTGGGTTAGCTTGATTTTGGCTTGACAATTGTAGTTTGTGTTTATATTTAGGGTAATGAGTGTAGGAATGATTGAATCATGAAGGAATCCATGAGTTTTGAATTAATTTTGGCATCATTTAGCCAAGTTCAAGAATTTGGCTAAAAGGGCTAAAAATGAGAATTCGAATTGATTTGGGTTTCAATCATTTGTAGTATGGAATTGATTTATGATTTGAGAATTTGATAATTTAAAAAATCAATTGGATTGAGGTTGATTTGAATTTTGTTGAGGCTAAGGTCATAAGATAAAATCAAAGGGCTTAGGAAGGGATTTGGAGTTTGAATTTAATCATGGGTTTCAATCATTTAGAGCTTGAAATTGATTTTAAAATTTGGATTTGAATTTGAGGTTTGGTTTAGAAGAAGGAAGCAAGGATTAGGTTTAGGCTATAGGGTAGGCAAGTCCTTCTAAATCCCTAAGGCATAAACTATTCCTATGACTAACTCTTCTAAGTCTCTAGGGTTAGGTTAAGTGTTCACCTAATCACTAGAAGTATCTTAAGACTAAGGAACCCTTAGTGTCATAAATGCCTTTATATCTATGATGAGGAAGTTGAGAGCTCACTCCAAAAGTCAGGTCAACATAGGTCAAAGGGCTTAGAAAAAAATTTTCTTTAGTTTGGTTTAATTTTGATCATTGGAATGTGTGTTTTGTTTATAATTGTGAATATAAATGATGGAATGGTTGATTCATGGAGACATCAATCAAGTTTGAGTTGATTTAATAGGGATTTTAGCTAAGCTTATGAAGGTGGATCATAAGGTTTAAGAAGGGACTTGGGAGTTTAAGTTTGATTTTGGGCATCAATCATTTGGAATTGAGTTTGGACTTGAGTTTGATAAATGATTGAGGAATTGAATTGATCTTTGAGAAAATCAAGTGAATTAGAATGAATTGGACTGAAGTGGCCATGGAATTCAATCATAGGGCTTAGGGAGGATTTTGATTTGATCATGGGATTGATTGTGAATTTTGGAAATTTGATTTTGAATTTGAATTTGAATTTGGGCTTTGGTTTGAGAAGGAAAGCATGGGTTGAAAAATAGGGTGAAAGTCTCCTAAATCCCTAAAGCTATCCTACTCCTATGACTAACCCTTGTAAGTCTTAGGCTTGGTTAAACCCAATCATTAGAAGTGTTTTAAGACTAAGGAGCTCTTAGTATCTATAAGAGACCTAGGTCTATGATGAGGAGGTAGAGAACTCACTCCAAAAGTGAGGTCAACACACCCACAGTAAGTGCTCACCAATGTCACATACGTAACAACCCGAACTTATTAGAAACCCTAAATTCCAGTACATTTTGATATCGTACATTCGAACATAAAAGAATATATTAGCAAGACTACTAAAGAAACTGAGAGAATGCAAACAAATCAGAAACACTTTTTTCATTACAAATGCCAACAATTTCTCATTTCATTCCCCTTAATGGACCAATCACTAAACAAACTGAGAGATGCACTTAACATTTATCAAAGACATACCCTAGGTTCATTATTAAAGTCACGATAGGACAAATCGAGAGAAAGTGCTCAAACAGATTTGAGTATAGGTGGAGGATTGGGAGGCCCTCAATTGAAGCCCAAGCTCCGACCCTTCAAGATTAGAATAGGAAACCGCAAATGCGAAATGCAAACACGGAGATAATTATCGTTTTCGTCGATATCGCTAATAACAAGGGTAAATTTGGAAGATATTTGTTTATGAAAGGCGAACGAATTTTTGGACGGAGTTCCACACCCGAAGCTTAAACAAAATAGAAGGATTTCAAACGAAACAGGATTTACAAAGCTACTCCCAAACGCTTCAGCCCAAAGCAAGGCGCTCTATAAATTAAGGGACTTCCATTTTAGATATTTAAAAATTACAATTTAGGGACCCATATTGTCAATAGCCGCATTTAATTTATATTAGAAAGATTTACATATATATTATATAATTTTTATATATTAATATATCTAATACTTAAAGTTAAATATTTATTTATTTAATATTTTTTATGCTTAAAAAGATATATTTCGCTTTTAAAAAATAAATAATGATGATATTTTTGATGTGATATTAAATATTATAATATTATATAAAATAAAGTTCACATATTATATATGTAAATACATAAACATTGTGTGATATGCATGTAAACCCCTCTTGTAGTTATTAGCTTTATTTTATGTTATAGCTTTGAAGGGTTGTTGAAGGAAGATCACAATTAACATAAAATCACTAATAACAAGTAATTAGATAATCATCATAATCTCATTGAAAGGTATCACTCTTAATATCATCAAATAACGTAATGGATAATTTTTTTGAATCAAAAAATAAAAGTCATTAAACATATAATAGGTTCTTGCTACAATTATATGATCCCTTCAAATACAATAGCTTTGAAATCCTTTGTTGATCATAGTGACTTGTAGCATGCTCTAACAAACTCAAAGAGAGGAATAAGTCTTTAGTTAGGTTGATAATATAGCAACAAGATAATCTTAGCCCTTCTATGATTACTGGCCTCTCAAATACAAAACTCATTTAACTCAATCACCAAAAATGACAAAATTTCCGAGCACTCCAAGTGAGACTTAAGAATGAAAAAAGAATAGTAAGCAAATATATTTGTAATAATATTTATATGACAAAAATTGGAATAGAGAAGATAAGATTTCTATAGTCAATATTTTTTAGGGATTATTTTTAAAATAGGTTTAGTGTTAATCTTAATTATGTGTTTAGGCACCAAAATTTATTTTTTTTTAAAATAGGCCTAGTCGTACAATATGATATGTTATGTTTAGTCAATCGTGTGCATACAGTAGTTTTTTTTTTTTTTTTTTTTTTCTTCAGTAAGAGGGAGAGAGAGAGAGAAGCTGTTTTTTTTTTTTTTTTTCCTTGCAAGAGAGAGAGAGATTGTTTTATTAATTTTTTAATTAATATAATAATTTAAAATATTTAAAATATATAATTTAAAATATTTTTATAAAATATTTAATAACTAAATATTTATATATTTAGTTATTAATTAATTAATTTATATATATAATTAAATATATAATTTAAAATATTTAAATTATATATATATATTTAGAAATTTATTTAATAATTTTTTTATTAATTAATATAATTATTTAAAAATATATTTTTATTAATTTTGTTAATATATAATTTAAAATATTTAAATTGTATAAATTAATAATTTTAATAAATAAAAATAAAGAAATAAATTATATAAATATATAAATTATAAAATAGAGTAATTATATATAATTATATATATATATATATATATATATATATTATATATATACATATATATATATATATATATACATATATATATATATATATATATACATATATATATATATATATATATTTTATTTAGTATTTATGTATTTAAATTATATAAACATTTTTTAAATTATATAAATAATTTAAAAATATTTAAAATATATAAACAAATAATTTATATACATATTATTATATATATTATATACATATACATATTATTTTATTTATTTATTTAATTAGTTATTTATTTATTTAAATTTATTTATTTAAAATATATAATTAGTTAAATAAATAAAAAAAATTTAAATTATATAAATATTTAGATATTTATATGTTTATAAAATATATAGTTATTTATATATTTATTTATTTCTTATATAAAGCCAATAAATTATATAAATATTTATAAATTTTATAAATAAAGTAATTATACATATATTTATAAATTTATTTAGTTATTTATATATTTTAAATTATATAAAATATTTTGTTATATAAATAATTTAAAATATTTAAAATATTTAAAATATATAATTTAAAAATAATTTTTATAAAATATTTTAATTATATATATATATTATTTATTTATTTATTTATATAAGTCTATAATAATAATAATAACAAAAATATAAAAAATATTAAATATTAAATATAAAATAAATAAATATATATATAATAACTAAATATTTTATAAATATATTAAATAACTAAATATTTATATAATTTAAATATATAAATAACTAAATAAATTTATAAATATAATTACTTTATTTATATAATTTATAAAATATTTATATAATTTATTTATTTCTTTATTTATTTATTAAAAATTATTTATTTATATATTTTAAATATTTTAAATTATATATTAACAAAAAAATTAATAAAATTATATATTTTTAAATAATTATATTAATTAATAAAAAATTATTAAATAAATTTCTAATTTATATATATAATTTAAAATATTTTTAAATTATATATATATAAATTAATTAATTAATAACTTAATATATAAATATTTAGTTATTAATATTTTATAAAAATTTAAATTATATATTTTAAATATTTTAAATTATTATATTAATTAAAAATTAATAAAACAATCTCTCTCTCTTACCCGAAGGAAAAAAAAAAACGCCTCTCTCTCTCTCTCTCTCCCCTACCGGAAGAAAAAAAAAAAAAAAAAAAACTAGACTAGTTGTAGCGGACGGACGATGAGCCGCAGTTAAATTATTATCGACTAACTATTTTCAAAAAAAAAAATTTTTTATGCCTAAACACATAATTAAGATTAACACTAAGCCTATTTTAAAAATAATCCCTATTTTTTAAACTCTTGTCCTTCATGGAAATAGAAAGTTTAATGCTAGTTTGTGTGTTGAAAATTTGTTAAGCCTTCTCTAAAGCAAAGTAATAGAAATAATCCAAAGCTGTTATGAAATCCTGAAAATATATTATAAACATTAAAGTTCCAAGATTACAACCAAAGTTAGTAAGGCTATTGGAGGCTTGAAATTAAGTAAAAAGTAATTTGTATTATGCTAAGGTTTAGCAAATAGGAAGTAAATTGACCAAAAAAAGGAAACAACTAGCCAATATATGAGTGAGGCTGCAATTTACAAAAGGCTCTCATGTATAACTACCTCCAATCAAGAATATGCATTAGATGTTACAACACATCCCTCATTACCACAACATTCAATAAAGAAAAAAAATATCCAAAGATTTAAATGAAGCAAGCCTTTTTAAAGAAGATGAATGCATTTAAGGAGTTGTTTGGGTGCCTGAAAAAGGAATGCAGTGTAAAGTGAATGTAATGTATTCGGATTACTTCAGGTTGTTTGGTTGAAAACTCTGCAAATACAAGAGTTTATTTTTTTCTTGTTGGTAGAATAAATATAATGTAAAGTATTTTTGTGGTTGTAGGAGATGGTAGTTGTAGTCGATGGTAGGTGCTTGATAGTGGGGTTGGCAGTGGCAGTCGGTAGCTGGTGATTGACAAGTTGGAAGAGGCCAACTACTGACGACGAGTGGCGACCGGCGGCGGTCATGGCGGCTCGAGCGGTGGCTAGCGGTGATGGACAACGGCAAAGCGTGGGCATGATAGAACTTTACACTAGTCAGTGTATTTGAAATTCGCCCAAATCGGGCGAATTCTAAATACACCAAAATTGACTCTTTCAATATATTCTAAATACATCACATTACTTTAAAATTTTAATTTGCACTATGCCAAACACACAAAGAGTTAAATTCCCCTGCATTTATTTTACTTTACACTCAAAAGTCATGAAACCAAATAGCCTATAAATATAAAGTTCCCAGTCCTATACATATTTAGAAAATTTTATAATATTTCATAAAAATGAATAATAAGTATGATGACAAAATAAAGAAATAGTCTCCTTGAGATAGAATGCCATAAGGTATAAAAATAAAAGATAATATAACTATTTTTTTTTAAAGAGAAGAGTATATTATGACTGCATTATAGTGAGACAAAGGTTTAGCCAAAGCATTTAAAAGTAGACTAAAAAATATGGTAACTAAAGAAAATAAGCAAAATAGACCAAAAATAGGATATTTTAAAAAAGAAAATGTTTATTTCTGAAAGATGGAGAACCCCATATGAAAGGAGAACCCCATATGAATACCTTTTTTTTTTAATTCTTGAAAAAGAGATTTGGAGTAGTATTCAATAGAATGATCGACACTAGAAATAATATAGCAAATAAAACCATTGGGGTTATTATGACCGTATGATGAAAGAAGAGAATGGCAAGATTTTGTGATGACAAAAGTGATCATTATTAAAACAATTGTCAAACTAAAACCAAACTATCACCTTAATAGGCTTGGAAATAAATACAAGAAAAAAAATCTTCAATTTGATAGCAACAAAGGCATTTAGAATTAAATTAGATAATTTTCTTTTGAAGCATAGTATCAATAGGAATGTATCTTTTGAAAAATCTCCAACAAAACACGATGAAACAAGAATACTATGAAACCAAATTGTTTGAAAAATATTAATTTATTCTTTTCTCTATAATATGATATCAAGAATAATTAAAGTTAATTTTATCATATTGAGAGGTTTTAAAAGGAATTTTACCAATTCTAGAAGTATTTATAAAAATTTGTTAGATTAGCTTCACTAAAGCATTTGGGAGAATAATGTTTAATCGAGGAACATTCCATGCATCATCACACATAAAAGTAACAACTTTAGTAGTCACAATGAAGTAAGTGTTGAATATTTAATCAATAGACCCAATTATGAAACAATCATCCTACCAAAAATAAAATGAACCATTAAATATATTTCATTGAATATTGTTCTCATCCTACAATTTAAGTTTAAACATCCTTCTCCAAACTGTGGAATTACCCAACTTGTATGTACAAATTGTCGTGTGCAAGTTAACATAATATTTATATTTTATGTAAGAAGTCCAGAAACTTTCACTCTGTTTGGACAACCACATAATTTATGGAAAAAAACATGAGTCAAAAAGTGCTTTATAATCATAACCACATTGCTTGTAAGGTCATAGTAAGATGCCCAGTGAATACAATTATGAGAGGAACTAGATACCACTAAAACATTATTAAATAATTTTTCAATTTGATTGATCACATCTCTAGTTAGGTTACTAGTTTGGATAAAGTAGATGGGTAGATAGCATTTAACACCTTTAATTAAAGTTATCCTTCCACCCATTTAGAGTAAGATAAGTTCCAAAGCAGATAATTTTAATTTAATAGTTTTGATAAGATCATCAAAAAGAAAAGTTTTTTTTTATTAATTTTATAAAGGTGGTCTCTTTATTGGGAGGATTTGATATTTGAAATCAAACATTTCAACAATAACATTTATGCTTCTAGTAGTCATATTCCTAGGAGGGACAAACAAACTTATTTGATTATTAATTGTAAGCTCACTCTTCTTTTCAAATTAGTTAAGAGAATCTCTGAGCTTTATAACCGTATTTATAGAACCATTATTGAAAATGATGATAATGCCAATAAAACTAAGATGAAATATATACACCCCATTTTAATTATTGTAACATATACTGCTACAATGATGAGATAAAAATTTAAGTCCTCTATAAAAGTGTTCAGTCATTATAAAGGCATAAATAATAATATCTCATTGTTGAAGATCATGACATGATTTGAAAAATCACCCCACTTACAATTAAAAGAATTAAAACCAAGTATTCTCAACATAAATTTTTTTTAAGTATAACAAGACTAGAATCATCCATGACAAATAATGAAAGAATATTATGAGAAGAATTTTAATTAAAGTTATCATAGGTTTTAGAAATATCTAATTTAAATATACCATTATAACCCCAATCTCTAATACTGATATCTTGGAAAAGCTCTAAGCAAGAAATACATTATTAGTGATGTTTATACCTTTAATAAGGCCTATTTTGATTTGATGGAATGATATTAGGAAGCATACTAGCAAGCCTTTAGCCAAAATTTTAGTTATGAGTTCATTAATTATAGTGCATAAACTGATGGGTCTAAAGTCATTCCAAGGAATTGAATTTTGGTGTTTAGGAATAAGAACAATAAATGTACTAAAAATATATATTTTATAATAAAGCATCTAAGAATTCTATATTAGCATCAATGATTTCCTTTCTTATACTGTACAAGAATTACTGAAAAAATAAAGAAAAAAATTATTTGAACTTACCACGAAATCTTTAATCATCGATAAAACCACAAAATATATCTCAACCTTAGTTAGGTTTCTATGAAAATTAAAATTATTTTTGTCAAATTTGATTGAAGGAATCAAATCAAAAAGCAAGATAGGGTCATAGAGTTAATCAAACATTCAAAAATAATAGAAAAAATCAGGTCATATAATTCATCAATCACAGGCACAATAGAAAAAATGTTGTAACACTGAAGTGATTATGGCTTTCTAATTATTATGCTATTCTCATTAGAGACTTTAATCTTATGGATATGATTGCAATGTTTTCTTTTATTAATCAAGGCTTAAAATTTTTTATATTACAATTACCATCACAAATATGTTCCGCTTTTCATTCTCATTATATTTCTTTTCTCATTTTAAGATCATGGTAAGATTACATTTACCATAATTAAGTACATCAAAATTAGTGTTTATTTGGTATGGACAAATTGTTCTCTAACCTAATAGCCCTATCTTTAGGCTCTTTGATATTTTAAAATATATTTGAAAAATCATTTTTAATTCACCGCCTTAAAGTTTGTTTCAATTGTTTCAACTTAAGTCAAACTTAGTGTAGCACCTAAAGAATATTAATAAGAGCCAAAGGATCTACATGATTACCCTCCGCTTTAAAAAAGTATTTGTCTTCAATCCACATATTTTGAAAATGAAAAAAAAAGAGGAATGCTAGAGTTCTCAAAATATTTCACTTTAATAAGTAATTGAGTATAATCGAGGTCATAAGCTATGATGTTCCTAATAGATTTTAAAGTGTCATTCAAGTTATTTTTTAAAAAAAAAATTCATAAAATATTCTATTGAATGGCCCATAAGGATCTCATTTAATTACATGGTAAGCATTTTGAAATATTTGAGTGACTTAATGACTTATTTATTGATCTTAGATTTATTAATTTTTTACAAGATGCTCAATTTGAGTATAAACATACAAGATTCGAGATCATTTGAGCCTACAATTAGTTACCAAAAATTTTCTATCATTCTTCAAATGCCGATTTGTGCTCATTTGTACTCATCAATGATGAGTTTGCACATTAATATATTTTATTAGACTATAACTCATTCAAATAAATTTTTTATGACCTTGAATTTGATTCTGAAAGTTTCAATTTCAATATGCATTGAAATCCACCCACACTTGATAAAGTGATTTTTTTTTTTATGTGCGTTACAAGTGAAATAATTAATTAAGATATTATAAAATCAAATAATTGATATTTATCAATAATATTACATTATATATCATGCCAAATAACCCGTGCTTTTTGCCATTAAAATATGTAATCACTTCATAGATTAAATATATTACAGCAAAAATCATTAAATTCGGAAAAAAAATTGTATTTCTTCCTTTATATATTGTTTTATTTGAAGTTATTTGCCTAAGTTGCATTGCAGAATATATCAATGTCTTCAATATGATGATCTAATTAATTTCTCAATTTGATATCCTGTGAATTGAGTTATATATTAGCTTAGCTTGTTGAAATAAGTATTCGTTTCATGCTTAATTACTCTTAAGTTGATTAATTAAATCCTCTGCATAAAACAAAAAAATAAATAAATGGTGTATATATGAATCTAAGATAATTAATTTGCAGATTTAATAAAACACCTAAAACGAATCAAACTAGTTTTAAAAAAAAATACAAAATAGTTTTCTCTCTCTCTCTAGCTCTCTATTCTCTCTCTCTCTCTCTCTCTCTCTCTCTCTTAAATGTAAAACTATGCATGCATATATATAATCGGCATGGGAATTTAAAATTAAATTCACTCAAATAGTATTATATATATATATATATATATATATATTTTGGGAAACCCCATTATACGGGGGTATTTTATTGCCACAAAAACAAGGTTACAAGATCCTTAAAATTATACTTAACTACTTAAATACAATCAACCTAAAAAACCCCAATCTAAATACATCCAAAATCCAAAGAAAGCATTAAAACAATTAAAAGTAAAATAGTAACTCGAGCAAACCATTTGAAGCCAATGACAATTAAGGTCGAAATCAAGGAAGAGAGAGTCCATGACATGAAGCAACCTACAAAATTAGAGCTAAACACCGCAAGTTTTAAATCAAAAAGAAGTTTGAGCCAATTAGATAGTGCGAAAAAATCAATGCGGATAAAAATTGATAATGAAGAAGAGGGATAAAAAAAAGCTCATTCCACACAAGTTCGATGCAAATATGAGCATCCAAACTTTAGTCAAGGGTTACATCGAAATGCTACTACCAACCAAAATGAAGTGAATTCCTCACATCCTAGCCAACAAACATAGAGCTATTGGTGATTTTCATTTGAGACATAATATATCTGTAAGGACAATAATCATCAATGAATATCCAATCAATGTTAGTGTATAGAATAATGCATATAATTATTATAAGGACAGGCAAGACATCAAGGCAACCGAGACAATGCCCCACAGTAAGAGAGCATCGAAATGAAAGTTATCCAATTCCAACACAATCCAAATACTACTAACAGCAGGAGTCGAAAGAGCCACCCATTGGGAGCCAAACAAAAATTCTGAACAAACAACCCCAAGCCTAGTAGTCAAGAAAAAAACCAACAGATTCTAAATAAAAAGACAACAGGTAATCAAAAAGAAAATAACCGGATCGTTTAAGACAGAGCATCAACCTAATGAACTAGATGGGGAGAGAAGAGTCCCAACAAAACCAAGTTAACATTTACATGATTATAATCGGACCAACCAACACAAAAAAACTTATCTCCGCCATAGGTTGCCGCGTGCATACTGAACACCAACAACCCATTTAAAATTAGATAAGGTCATAAAAATCCATGGTTCACCAACAATCCCCAATTAAAGGAACCAGAAACAAACAAAGAACAATCGAAACATCTATTCGAAACATGAAAATAATTAATTGGACCAGAGGTCCAAGCAATACCAGCTAGACATGCGGTTTATACTCAAATGTAGCCCTCATGAGGTTAACTAGGCCTTTCAAATGATGAGGTAGAGTTAAGTTATCAAAGATAGCTCTATTGTTCAGACCTAAGTTTGCTTATTGCATTGCCTTCCTCCAAACATGGGAGATCTTATAAAATTTAGAAAGGAGGGTTGATATGCTTGAGCAAAAACAAATCATTAAATTTTTGTAGAAGTTAAAGGTCAATAATCATAAAGCATCCACTTCAATCCGGATGTTAAACTAGCCTTGTTGAAGGCAAATCTCTAGGCATAGTACCTACGACCATTAGTTGAGATATGGAAACGAAATTTGTAGAGGAAAAGCAAAAGCATAAAGAGCTTTATGTAGTTTCTAAAATACCACCACAACCATAACCATTACGTGAACAGAGCCATCCTTATTAATTTTAATTAGATTGTTTTTTGGGTTTAACCCAATAAATGACCTTTTAAGAATGACATATAGTTGAATAGGTAGATGAAAACCTAATTTGGAAGCCACAATAATACAACCTTTGAAGGGCTTCTGCTTAATTATGTTGGCATTAAATAGCTCACTAATTTTGTATTTGATTCTAGCCATAATTTTTCTATGATTCATAGCTATTGCCGTTGTGTTTGGCTTCATTTCGCCATCCATATAAAAAATAATAATAATAGTTGTAATTTTAATGTGACCTTTAGGTTGTTTTAAAATAAATATCAAGGAGTTGGTATATGGATAAGGAACCATTGAAAAGGTCATTGTTAAAAGATCATACATACCTTAATGGCCCCATTAACAAAAGATGATTAACCTCTTGATGTGAAAACAACAATAACATTTAGAGGGTAAGTGGAAGCCTTTGTTACATTAAGGAATCAACCGATAAAGTTCTTAAGAATAAAACAAGAATGGAGTAAGTAGTAGGAATATTGTTATGCCATATTTTGTCATAGACATTAGAAACTTCAAAAGTTCTTTTTATTATGCATCCAAACATTTTTTAAGTTGAAATCACCATTAGAGTTTAAAGAGGATGATCCTTGTTGGGTGAGGAGATTAATGAAATTAAGCTTATCTATTATAGAGGAGGGATGTAATCAAGGAGTTTAGGCATACTCCACTTATTATGCCGAAATTAACTCTAATGGTTTTAGAATGAGAAGAAACTAATTATCAATGGACCCCGGTACCAATCAGTTATCTTGCCAAAAATAAGAGTTGCAATTGATGCCCCAAGTAATTTGGGACTGCCTTCCATTTAATACTACATAATCTTCTCAAAGTTGGAGTCTCTAGAATTGTAGGAACAAGTAATAGGGTGCTTCCTTGGCAATATTTAACATTCATGAAGTTAGCCCAAAGGTTATTATTGCATCTAAAGTTCCACCAAAGTTTGTATGAAAATGCGATTGTATCTTTAATTGTCTTACGACCGCCTTCCTCAAGGAGCCCACATTGTGCCAATTGGACCAATGCATTTTTTTTGGTAGAGTGTTAGAGCCCCAAAAAAATTTATTTATAAGCCTCTCAATCATGATGATAGAATTTGTAGGCACAATAGATTGAATGAGATAAAGAGGTAAAGAATTTAGGGTGCTCTTAATCGGGTAAGCCTACAAAAGAGAGAAAGTTATATTCTAAGAAGAAATCATTAGAGATCTTTTGGATTATATCATCGAAATGATGTGACCTTTTATGTCCTTTGAAAGAGGAGCACCAAGGTATTTAAGAGGCAACTAATGTTGCTTAAAATTAGTGATTCTCTGAATATGGTTAATCCTATTGATGACAATTTTGGATGAAGGAATGAAGCAACATTTTGTCTTGTTAAGAAATAATCCACTTTCCTTCCAAAATTCTTAAGTAAGTTCAAGATTGTTTTATATGTGGGATAGAAAGCGAAGATGATAAAGTCATCGCAAAACTAAGATGAGAAACTGGAATACCACCATGAGTTTTATAAAGCAAGTTAGGTTTATAAAAGAAAATATCATTCAAACACCTGGATAGGTAGTCAATAGCAATGATAAAAAGAGTAGGAGAAAGAGGGTCTCCTTGTCTCAAGCCATGGATAGATGTGAAAAATCATTCGACTCACTATTGTTGATCACAAAACCAAGCATTAGTGGCACAATTTTTAATAAGATGAATAATAGCTTGAGAACCCAAATAGATCTTAAATAAAAGTCCCAAGATAGATTGTCAAAAGCTTTAGATATATCAAGTTTGAAGATAATGTTTCCACCTGAACGCTCGATGTCATGAATTGGGCAAGGAGGATGTTATCGAGAAATAGCTCTACCTTTCATAAATCGATTGATTAGGAGATAATATTGGGAAGTAGGGGCCTAATTCGGTTAGAAAGTTTAGCAATTAATTTATTGAAAAGGTGCAAAGCCGAGTCTAAAATCACCCGATTCCGGGTTTGAATTTTTTAGGGATAAGAATGATGGAGGTACTAGAAATAGGAAGGGGTTTTCAAAAAATCAATAACCGCATCAATCAAATCAGTTTAATAGTGGAGAATGTGGAAGAAATGGGTAGTAAACCCATCGGGCTGTGATAGAGTCGAGTTCATGCTATTAAGATCACCAATCTCGAGTGAGGCTATGTGAGTAAATTGTTTTGATGAGGTGATCAAAGAGGGAATCAAATGAGGATTGGAGATATCAATTAGTTGGGGTTGGTATTAAGTAAATTTTTAAAATGGTTTGATCGATCTTGTAAATCTTCTTTCTGATCCAACGCCATTGTCATTTTAATTTTTTAATAGAGTTTAGAACTTTTCTTTTTTTGAAAGAGCGTGAAAATATTTTTATCATGTCGTCATTATTTATTTACTAGCGACTTTTTTGGCAATAAGTTTCTTCCATATTTTGAAATTTAATCACTTATCCCTAGCTTCCTTTTGGTCATGTTTGCTCGAGTCGTGATGACTACTTCTTCAGAGAGCAAACCAAATTCTCCATACTTTTAAATTAGCAAAATGTTTTAAAATGATGTTTGTTCCACCAATTTAGAATTTGTTTGAGTTGTTTAAGTTTGAGCCAAAATGGATCATACCTTTTAGTTGTCGGTGAATGCCATCCAGTTCATAGAGACAACATTCAAGAAGTCATTATATTGTCCACATGTTTTGAAATCTAAAGGGGAAGGCTAAGTGGGGGTTCATATGAGAAATAAGGAGGGATGATCCAAAGTGTTCTACTCAAATGATCAATGGTGTTTGGCCATTGATCAATCAGTGAGTTAAATAGAATCGATCGGCGTTGCCAAAGTCAGAGTTGTTCCAAGTGAAGTTAGAACTGAAAAAATCGATGTTAAGTTACAATCAAGGATCATATTAAATCTTCCATGGAGTGGGTATTAGGAGGAGCCCCTTTTTTGACTGTAAGAATAGTGTTGAAATCACCTCAACAAGCCAAGGTAAAGTGAGATGAGGCAAAGGATCTTGCTATTCAGAGGATGTTCCTACTCTAGCAGCGGCATAAATAAAAGAGCGAGGAGAAATCCCCTAAAGAGATGTGAACATTAATCAATTGAGTATGATCTTCTAGGATGGTGATAGTGATTGATGGTTTCAAGCACCAAATTTTATTGCTAATGTTATGAAAAATTTTGGAAACTGATTTTTCGAGCAACATTAGCAATCTTAGAAGAATGAATAAGAGGTTCTATAATAATAAGAGTGAGGCGTTGTGAGTGCGATAAGCTTCTAACTTCTGACATTAGAGTCCCAATACCACGAATATTCCAAATAATAGACCTAATCATAACGATGTTGCAAAAGAAATTTTGAAGAGCATAAAAAAAATATGGATAAGGAAAGTCTTGAGAAAACCTACATTATTTAAGTGATGTGGAGGCGGATCGTGGATCTAGTGGAGCTTCTAGTATTTGTTGACTTCTTTTGTAGGAAACTTGTTTGGAATGGTCTTTAGGTCTCTGTATCTTCATCGAAGAGAATAATTTAAAATTCATGTAGTTCTCAATTAATGGATTAGTGATAGTGATTTCCCCTTCTGTTTGAAATTTGTTGAGGATAGGTTATCCAGTATATGAGCGATAATGGAGGTGGTGATTTTTCCAATCTCCATTTGATTATGAGTAGGATGTTTTCTAAAATTAAGGGTTCCTCAATCCGTTTGCTTTGTTTGTCAAAGAGCCATGAGTATCTCTTGTTTTCTTCCCAACAAGGTCATCACCATTGTTCCTTTGAGCAAGGTCTAGGGTAAGTGGCAAGATTGGGTAGGGGTAAGTTGTCTTAGGTACAATTTCATTTGGTTAACCCTTTCCCCATCACAAGTATCATCATGATATTCCACTAATTCATTTAGAAGCCCTTTCGGTGGGTGGAGATGAGTTTATTGGTTGTGTCCTTGTGGTTGATTTTGGGTACCTAGGCCATTTTAGTAGGTTGATCTTTGATAAGGAGGAGTTAGAGTCTACTTATTCTTTTTTTAGCTGAGGGTGGAGAATAAAACAATCAGAGTTTTCATGCCCATGAATTTTGCAATGGTAAAACTGGAAAATTCAACTTTTTTGGTTATAGCCTAGCTTTTCAACCTATCCAAACTTCTTTTGGGTACTTTTGGTAATATCTATTTCAAACCGAACAACGAAACGGATTTCAACGTGGCCTGATCTATTTGTAATGGCCGACCAAATATAGCCCCCACTGCAAATAGCACTTGATGTGTAACAAAATGTATACATGTTAGGAAAGATAGCCAAATTGGGACAATGGGGATGTTCCTTAACATCAAACTAGGACCACTTAAGGAGGCGCTTTGACAATTATAAACAAGGTAAGAACGGCTGCAAACACTCCTTGAATAGTCGGATCATTAGTTAGTTGGATTTCGAGGGTCAATGTTCTAGAAAAGAACCCAAAGTTTTAGACTATGAAAGAAAGCCCAAATCTTATCATAGGTCTCAGAATTGAATTTCCCAATCGGTGAATATTCGAAGGTTTAGCTAATTTTTCTACATCCATGTCCGAACACATCACGGCATTCCTCAGCATTAGAGTAAGTTAACCGATTAAGGGGAAAGATTGTTACCGATAAAGCGCTTGAAGGATTTCTAGCATTGGATGAAGGAACGAACTTCGAGAGGGCATCACCAGGATCCATCCCTTGGTGTTTGGAAAGGTGGTTTTCGCCATCAAGCCAGTCTTGGGATGAACATTTGAAGCCCCATGAGCCACGATACGGGCGGGTTACAGAGAGTGCAGCGGCGTCATAGCGGCGGCCGCAAGGTCGAAAAGAAGAAAAAAGCCCTAGCGAGAGAAGGCGTCGGGAGGGTGAAGGTGTCGATATATATATATATATATATATATATATATATATATATATATATATATATATATATATATATATATATATATATATATATATATATATATATATATATCTTACATAAAAAAATTTTAGGCCATGAAAGTAATGTTCTGATCCTTCAATCGGAAGAGCCTCTCAAAAGATATTTAAGTAACATCTTAATAAGAAATTATTATGTGTGGAATTTGAACATAATTTCATATCTGAATTTTAATAGTATTACGCTACCTTGCAATATACATGTGTATAATACATAAATTATTCGCATATGCTATGTACAAGCACTATATTATTGGAGTAATAATTTCTCCATGTTAATACTATTTACACATTAAAAAAAAAATCTCTCCATAGATTGTGATGCTAGTGCGCACGAATCACGAGGCATTGGTGGACCAAAATTGTTTGCGGTGGCAATCGTCGATGTCGGCATGGCCGTTTTCAAGAAGGTGGAGGGAGAAATAATCTCTGTAAGATTGGGGGCTGGTCCACACACACAACTAAGCCTCGTAGATGATTAGGTTTTCAATGAAGTGCATCAGTAAGATGCGGTTGGAGCCCTTTCCATAGGTTCCGTGTGCGGATGGGATATCGATAACATAGAGGAGAGGTTACAATCGCTACATCACCACCGTAGCGTGTGAGCTCACAGTACATAGTATAACCGGTGTACTACGCACGAGAATTTCTTGGTGGCTGATCGGTAATAGGGCTGTCATGAGTAGGAGGACTATAATTGGCGAGATGAAGGAAGAGTTACCGGCCATACCAGCTGCTTACCTTTCTTTCTGTCGTTAATTATATATATTTTCTTAATTCTTTGATTCTGGTGCATGCACGTCAAAAATTATATATATCTAGATTGGATCAAGTGAAATTTTGCTCTAGCTTTATGATTTAATATGCTATAAAAAAGAGAGATTATTACTGGAGTTTGCATATAACTTTACGTCCAAACTCCAATAATATAACACTATATGATATTCATCAATACACAATTATTATGTATTGGCTATAAAGTGTTGTGTATTACTATATACAGATGTAATTAACTACATAATAATATATAGTATCTATATACATAATAATATATAATATTTCACAATAAATAAATAATATTTTACAGTCAATATAAAAAAAACTATATATTAACTGAGCATCATATGATACTATATTATTAGAGTCCGAATATAAAAATTATAATAGAAGTCTGCACGTAATAATTTTTCTTAAAAACTAGGTGTTTAAATGAATAAATTATCATATTGTTGATTTTTTCTCGTTGATATGGCTCCCCAAATACCACTAGTCAAAGCACAAATCTTGATGTCGAAAGCGATATGATTTTGAGTCAAATGATCAAGCACTTGAAATATCATTGGAATCTTTGGGACATCAATTAAATCTCAAACAGCTCTCAAATATGGAGTGTTTATAGTCGAATATTATATCTAACGAAGATCTCATAATTTTTTGGGCATCCAAATGCTCAAAATACATCAAATCATCAAAGTCCGTCGAGGGGAGCAGCTTTACATGAATTTACAAGAATGTCCTCCCATCTATAAATATTTCACATGAAGAAAAGAGCCAAGTGAAGAAGAAGAGGAGCGAAGGAGAAGAGGAGGAACAATTTCTGTTAATCACCAACATATCCTTGTCAATACAAGGAAGAAAAGGAAGAGTCCAAGCAAGGAAGAAGAGGAAGAGTCCAAGCAAGGAAGAAGAGGAAGAGTCCGAGCAAGGAAGAAGTGGAAGAGTCCGAGCAAGGAAGCAGAGGAAGAGTCCAAGCAAGGAAGAAAAGGAAGAGTCCGAGCGAGGAAGAAGAGGAAAAGCCCAAGTGAGGAGGAAGAGATAGCTCTGAAGCTTGAAGATCCTCCAAGCAAGATCGCGCCCCAAGCAAGATCGCACTCCTCGTGCCATCAACCACCGACCACCTAATTGTACCTCATTCTCACGGTTACCCGCATCTCCACCATCGTAGCAATTACAACGATCATTTAGCCTTGTTATTCCTCTCATATGCAATTCGTAATCCGTTATCGGGAAGACTTTGTACTCAAATGTACATAGTGGAAGCTTTCTAGCTAGATGATTTTCCCTCTTTTTTAGGTTTTCCACGTTAAAAACTCTGTCTCATGTTCTCTCTTTAATTACTCGTAGTCTTTGACTAATCGACAAAGCTAAAGAACTTTCACTCTTTGGTGGTTTTTAAATCGATTTCTAGTTTATGAGTATATGTGTTGGCACCACGATGAATAAATGCAATTGTTGTTTAACGATTATTTAAATGATAGTATCAAAGAATTATGTTTACAAAAAAGGAAACTTTTAAAGTAGATTAGTTTTAAATTATATTAACAAAATATAATTTTTTTTAATTTGAAATAAAAAAACTCAAGTTCGGACCAAAGCGTGCCTACGGATTTGCCATTTTTTTTTTTTTTGCGGTGGGAGGGTTAACGTGAATAGTCGAAGGAACAATTTTTTTTTTCAGGTTTAATGGTTACACAAATTGAATATTATAAATACCTTATAGAATATGATATAATAAGTGGATACAAAGTGAGGGCACTTGTACTTACCACCATATAATAAAAAAATTAGGATCATCGTTTATACATACTTGTTGTTTCATCCTTATTTTTTTACTACTTTATTATATATACTGAGCATAAAATGAAGAGACTCACAAAGTACCCTTCATCTTTTCTCCCACCTTCCTTCGTAGCAGATCACGCATCTTTCCTCCCACCCTCCTTCGCACATTTCTGTAAATCCCCCTATCAACTGAAATTAGTAAATCAGTAAATCATATGCTTTGTTAGAATTAAGACTTTGTAAATCGGTTAACCATGCGCAATTGCTACTTTAGGATTATGTAAATCATTTATCGTTAGATGATTTAGTGTGTTAAATGATTAAAGCAGCTTTTGTTATTTTAATCAATCATAATTAAAAGCCATGATAAGTAAAATTATTTAAAAATATTCCAACGAAAAAAATCTCAGAACTTTATTTTATAATTTAACATTAAATCATTCTTATAAATTTTGAAATTACACATTAGTCACTAAATTCATTTTATTAATTTCAACCATTTAATTTTTTTTAATTCATTATTAAATTTACTTAGTTCTTTAATTGATTCCAATAACTTACTTTGAAAGAAGTTTTTTTTTATTAAATAATTATATTAGGGCTGCATATGTGATCATTAACTAATGATTTTATTTTTATTTTATATATGAAATTGAAATGTTATATTTTAAAAAGTTCAAGTATGACAGTTGATTGCTTGTAGATGGAAATTATATTTAGAAAAATTATAATATATGTTTTCTATTTGATTGCTTGAGGAAGTTCTTAGTGGAGCTTAAAATTTATATTAACTTATGTGGATCATGTTACAATTTCATTAGCTTCAAAATTTTTAATATTACAACAAAAAATTGTATCATGATTAACTTTATTATTGAAATTTATTTTATTTTAAATTTTAATATATCTTTAATGAATATTTAATCATAAACTATATGCTTTATATGAGGTGACCCTTGAATATTAGAATATTTAGAAATATTTTTAATGGAATATTATTCTGTCGACTGGAGGAGAAATTACAGATGATGTATAATGTAAAAAATTAAGGTTATTGTGAAGCTTAATTTTTTATTTTATTATGAGATATTTTAATTTTTATTTTATATAAAAGTATAATATTTTTTATTTTGTACTGAGAAAAAAATTCTAGATCCTCTTGGATATAATAATATAAACAAGTTATTAAAATAATCAAATCATGATTAAGTAAATAACTTATAAAATATTGCTAAACTATCTCTTAAATAAAAAATAATAAAAATTTGCAAATATAATTAGAAAAATAAATCATTATTATAAATATAAAATATATATAAATTTTAAAATTTTATTTATTTTTATTTAATTAATTAAATAAAAATAGTGCAAGGGATATAAAGGCATATGTAGAATTATTTTTATCCAATTAAAAGCTTCTTATTCAAAGTATTTTAATAATTATTATATTAATAATTATGATTAAATTACTCATTAGTAAAAATAAAATACAATTTACATGAAATATGATTAGTATTATAATATATTAATAACAAATTATAATTTAGTATGTGACACATCTTTAGATATAGAAAAATGTTCTAATTGATGCAATATTACAACATTCAAAATTAATAAAATATTGAGACTATTTGTTGTATCACTTTTAATTTTTCTATGTATTTTTATGTCATGATAAAATGATTCAACATCTTTAGATTAAATGTTGTAAAATAATAAACACTAATATGAAAAATAATGAAAATAAACTATGAAATAGCTATTAATATATGAAAAATACATGATTAATAGAAAAATACTCACATTTCACATACACAACACAAAATAAGTAAAATTAATGTTATCATCCATATCAACCAAGATGTATAGTGATCTAGTGCTTGAAGAGGTCATTCTCGTAAATGATGTTCCACTACAACTTCATTAGAAGACACCCATATCTCATGCAACATTGCTACTTGACTATGCTAAATCATAATTTGTAGTTGCTCTGGTGGCTACTATAGTAGCATTAGAGCCAAATTCAGTATTAATCTATATAATGAGATGACGACAAATGTGTAGATGGAAACAAGCTTGATGTTAAGTGTATGTCAATGTGTAAGATATATTGGTGTCAGCCCACCCCATGATAGACCAAAAGATGGCCATTATGTGTAAAATGGTGTGTTGTTATGCGCTAGATAGGTAGAAGGACTTGGATCTGTATAAGTCAATGGCACTACATCTTGAACCTTGGATGGACTAGTCTCATGAACCAACACCAACCTCTCTAATTAGGCATGCTTGTCATGTATAATGTCAAATCAGAGTTCCTTAATTCTATTTATTACATGCTACATGAGGCTATCTTCATGCCTACAAGAACATAGTTGTAATAACTCTCATCTTTAGAAAATAATGGCCTTGTAATGAAGATATGCTATATTTATGTTGATAGAAGATTGCAATATAGCTTAAGAAATATATCATTACTAACTTTATGTCCCTTGGTGCTTTGTGATAATAACTTGTCAATGGTTCTCTCAATGCTTTTAATAAGCATAATGACACCCATAATTTATACTTACATAAGTATCTATGAGCCACTAATCATCCTCATAAGATGCTCGTCACATTGAACTACTAATACATGTATGTTCTCCCCCAATTGGATGTACAAATGATGTTACTCAATCAAGTCAGTATATACCTTTGCCTTGAATCAATTCTTTTAAATCTAAATTACATAGGCTCTATTATCAATTCGTGGTATATCTCCAATCTATCCTATGATTTTGATGGAGACAGCTTAAAATTAAATATATATACGAATGAGATCAAGTGGAATTTTGCTTAGCTTTATGATTTAGTATGCTATAAAAATTACGTGTTTGAATGAGTAAATTATCACGTTGTTAAATTATTCTCCTACGTTAAGACAAAATGAGTTGGCACACGATGAAGAGATGTCAATTATTGTTTAACTGAGTAAAACTAATTGTCATATCAACGACTATTTAAATGATCGTATCAAAGAATTAGCTTTACAATTAATTATTTGTAGAATTCTCTAAACTATACTAGTGTATGAAAGGTTTTTAGAATGATCATTGTACAAGTATAAATAGACATTTGGCCGTGTCATTTTGTAGCAAGAAAGAAAGTTAATTTTAATACAAATTCCTCTTCTTTTATCTTCCACAATAATTTTCTCATTCCCTCTTTTATTCTAGACAAATAATATTTCTATCACTAATATCAATGACACTTAAAACAAATTTTTTCTTGAAATTTCAGAACCACATGACTTTCTTCTTTTCATTAATTGTATTAACACTAACGGTGCGACAAAATTGAATTTCTTTAAAATATCACAAAGCAGATTAATATAAAATGTATGCATTGAATCTTTTAGTAGCAAAATAGGAGAGAATAAACTCCAACTTCAGTCACAAAGAAACAACATTAAAAGAGCTGAAGGAACACCGGTTTCATCTATACTTTTGAAGAAGAAGCAATAGAGAAGTTATAAATTCTGAAATTTCCGCAGTGCAACAACTGTAGGAACGACAGGAGCAACAACAAAATCAAAACCAAGAAGTAGTCGCATAAATAGGAATCAGCAACATAAACAAGGAAGAGTCGAAGAAGCCATGGGGAAAGCATAGACACCACATGCATCTATAAAACATAATATATTAGATTGAGAATGAAGATGATAAGTATGATTTTACTTGAACAAGTTAGGAACTTTATACCGGTAGGATTGTTTTGCAAACGACATGAAGTATATGCCATTAAAATGGTTGAACGAAAATTTAAAAAGGAGCTTTGTGCTCTATAATCTGATCAACCAAAAAACTCGTGAAATTTAATAAATAAATAATAAAAAAGATACTGTTCCTTCTATGTTTTGAGGAGCTAACTAATTGCAATTCCCGCCGGTTAAAAATATTAAAAATTTCAAGTTTTCTCATTTAGGAGCTATTTGGATCAATATTATTACATATATATATATACATATATATATATATATATATATATATATATATATATATATATATATATATATATATATATATATATTATTTTTGTTTATGTTTCCTTTCAAAATAATCATATTTAGTATTATTGATCATTATTTTAGAAATATTCAAAACATCTAAAATATTTTAATATTTTAAAAAATAAAATACTTAAAATATATATTAAATAAATATATTTTTAAAAATAATATAAAAAAAACATAAAATAAAATTAATCACAAACAGGCTAAATAAATATGAACAAGCTTGAATTGAGCAATTTTGAGTTGTTTATCGTCGATTAATTTGAAGCCTTATATATCATGTTAAAGCTGTATAAAAATTTCACACATTTATAAAAAAGTAATTAAAGAAGTAGAAAAAAAATTCACCTACTAAAAAAAATTCACAGAACAAATATTACTATATATGTAAATAATAGTGTTATTATATAATTAATATTAAATTAATACATAATATATATATTATTAATTATATATATATATATATATAATAATATATAATAATTATATATTTATTGAACATCATATGATGATGTAATTATTAGAGTCTCAATGTAAACCAAGACCCATTCATAAAATTCATGTAGCATTCATCTTAGTCAAATATAGCCAAAGAGAAAATATGAAATGATCATTACAAAGAGCTGGATTGAAAGATGACTAAATGTCGTTATAAAATCACACTCATACAGCCTTAGAAAGAAGCAGTCTTAATTAATATCATAAGTTTTAATATAGCCAAAGAGAAAATAAATGATCATTACAAAGAGCTAGATTGAAAGATGAGTAAATGTCGTCATAAAATCACAATCATATCTTAGAAAGAAGCAGTCTTAATTACTATAATAAATTTTAAGCACCTAGAATAGAATAACAAAATAAAAAAATAGATAATTTTAATTAAATTAGTTAAATTTTAAGCATCATAAATTTTAAAATTTTAAAATTATTTTGAGATGATTTCAATGTATGAGAAATTAATGAAAATATAAATTTCTTTAAAAATAATTTAATAGTTATGAGACTCACATTATTATGAAAATAGTTATGATATGGTGGTGAAGGCGGGGAGGCCACACTTTAGATTAGCCGTATATTTACATGTGAGTGCTTGAGTTTTTGGTGAGTCAGACCAAACTCAAACTCAAACTCGAGATCATGCTCAAGGCTCGATAAGCTCACGATCTCATTAACAAGTTGAGCTCGAGACAACTCAACTCACTTACACTTCTAGCTGTGGGTGTCAATTAGTACGACTGATTAAGATTTTGAAAGTTGTTGCTAAAACGTTGGGTCCTAACCCTACTTACAACATAATAAATTTACTCATGGACTTCGGTGAGATCAAAAATAGTTGAGCAAGGTGCAAGAGCTCAAACTTATAACTTAAAAGTAAAAGTGAGGTATTAGCAACTAAACCAAGACCCGTTCATAAGATTGATGTAGCATTCATCTTAGTCAAATATAGCCAAAGAGAAATACCAAATGATCATTACAAAGAGGTAGATTGAAAGATGACTAAATGTTATTATAAAATCACACTCATACAGCCTAAGAAAGAAGCAATCTTAATTAATATCATAAATTTTAAGCACCTAAAATAGAATCACAAATTCAAAAAATAAATAATCTTACTTAAATTTTATAAATTTAAAATTTATTTTGAGATGATTGCAATGTATGAGAAATTAATGAAAATATAAATTATGTGGGCTCTGAAAATTCGCCACCGACCTCTTCAATGAAAAGAGTAATTTAAAGTGTTGATGAAATTTTCAGAAGACAGATGGAATAATAGATAAGACATTACTCAAAGATTTCACCCTCATTTTGTGCGGACTTTATATCTGGTTCCAGGTTTCCTAGTGCAAACAAGATAGTTAATTACCCCTCTCAATGCTAAGAGAGAACTTTCGATTAAGGCTAGTAGTTAGATTGCTAAATGCGTAGCATATAGTAGCAGCTTGTGCAGTTATAGAATTTAGATTTATGAAATTCATTATATTTAACTTAAAGTAGATGGTTGGGGGAACGATGACGCGCCTGATCTAGATCCAATAGTTTCGTCATCCTGGGCTGTCTCGGTCCCTAGTCTACTTAATCAGAGGGGGTAGTGGACCCAACCTGACCGAAGGATCCTTATCAACAACACATGGGTTACATCGTCCAAGAAATCCTTGTAGTCTTGGGGTGATGTTTTTCTAAGGAGACATGCTTAAATCTACCTTAGCTAACAGAGGGCTTTTTGCCCAATCAAGTAGCTCACAACTCAAAGGTAGAGGTGGGAGCATTGAGACCTGATCGTGACCGTGATATAGTAGAGTCATTTGGCGACAACCACCAGATTAGAGGACTCTGGTCGTAACTGCATTATGTGGAGCCTATTGGCCAAGCCACGAAGTCAGAGAATACGTGCCACATCCTTGCTGGCGTGAGATTGTTTGAGAGTAAACAAACTTGTGTACTTGATTTGACTTTGGCTCTTTTGTAAGCTATAGTTTTCTTAATTTGTCACCTTCAGCAAACAATTGCGAAAGGTGGATTAATTTTTATCTTTAAGTTATTTAAAAAATTGAATTTCATTTAAGCATTTATAATTTGGTGATTTATTTGATTTTACATTTGCATTGATACTTGAGTTTGAGTAATCCAATTTGAGATTGCAAGCACATTTTTATGATAAGTATCCCCTCCAGTTGAAATCTTCATTCAACACAGACATCATCGGGGTGGTTTATTGTTTAGCTATTTTAGATCCTGTCGACTCTATTAATTTAATAATAGAGGATCAAATCTGCTGTCATATGACAAAATTAGCTTCTCAAATATTTTACTAAGTTGAAATACTTATAATAGATTTTTAGGTTTTGTTAACCGGACTCTGAGACTAAGCGAGAATTAGCTGTCCTCAAACACTAAATTTAAGCATTCAAAGATAGTGTCATGGGATATATTTAAGAATGCTTGCACAATTTTGAGGAATTAAATTTGGGTTTTAATCATACTTTATAATATGTGCAAAGAGTTTAATTGAATCCTTAATTAACACATTCTGTTCGCTTGTACGATGTATTGGGAATTCGGTGGCGTTAGAATTTTTTTAAATCTTATTCAATTATTTATATTATCATTCATTTGTTTGCATTTAGTTCATAGCTCATTGAGTTCTCTAAGTTTCAATGAAACTTAGCTCGTGATCGCTAAGAAACTTATAGACTCATTCTTATTTAACAACCTATAGAAATTTTTTTGTGAGTATGTTTGGCTTCGATTCATCATTTTCTCATTTAAGTTTAATTTAAGCTATTTAATACTCCTATTTAATAATATTTAAGCTTTGTGTAAATCTAAATTTCGACAGCCTCCCGACGTCGTCTCCACATAGGAGGCTGTATCGGGGACTGCTTTGACCTACTCATCACACTCTTCTAAGCACGGTGTCTTTCGACCGTGATGTCTTCAAACGCCTGCTTTCGAGAGGGTCTTCAAACTCATCTCTGCCATAAAATGAGGTCTTGCAATTTCAATTCATATTTAAATTTTGAGCTTAGAGTTTATTTTTCATTAAATTAATTAAGTCCTTTGTCCTCTAAATTTCTCCTCGGCGTCTTTCCGTGTATGGGGTTGCATGGATTTTGACTTACCCACTTCTAAGCACGGTCGGTGTCTTCGACACGCGGTCAATCTTCAAATCCATGCTCTTACGGCCAGAGGGGTCTTCAAACTCATAAGCTCTACTAAGCATAATGAGGTCTTCAAACAGCTCCTGGATGGCAAATCAACTGAACAACATATTTAGTCGATGGTTCAGTTCCCTTTGCATAAGCAAGTCCACCATTATACAAATATTTGCTAAAAGGTTGTTTCAAGTTCTCAACATAGCCAGCTTCGGCTATTACCCCCGCAACATGCACCCTTCCAAGTGCCATTGTATTCTCGAGCTCATTCTTTAGCACCCCAATAACATTTCTTACCCCTAACTCTCCCTTGGCAGCCAATCCAAATATAATTGGCCTGCCAACCGTCACAACTTTGGCCCCAAGGGCTACGGCTTTGAAAACATCTGTTCCACGCCGGATACCTCCATCAACGAGGACAGGAATTGCACCAGAAACAACTTGAACTTCCTCTTCCATGACAGATATTGAGGCTGGTACGTAGTCGAGCTGCCGACCACCATGATTTGATACAATTATCCCAGAGACTCCAACCTCTACAGCCTTTCTAGCATCTTCTGCAGTAAGGGCACCCTTAATCAGGATTTGCAATTTTGTGATGGATTTAAGCCATGCAAGGTCCTTCCAACTCAGAGAGGGATCTAAAGTTTCATTTGCAAATGCCTCGAGATTAGAACCACCATCTGCATTAACGTCAACTGATAATAGACCCTCAAGGTTTGGTGTCTTTGGCACAATCATCTTAATTTTGATATCAGCTTCTCTTCGTCCTATTCGTGGAATATCTACAGTCAGGGCAATGGCCTTGAATCCGTAGTTCTCAGCTCTTTGTACAAGCTTTGCTGAAACATCTCTTCTTTTATATATATATATATATATATATATATATATATATATATATAGCAGTTAGAAGAAAATCATAACACCATTATTGTATTGCATGCTGCAGCCGCTCTAGCCGTTGCTACTTTTCCTTCAGGGTGCGCAAGCTTATGTCCTCCAGTGGGTGCAACAAGTATAGGAGCAGATAGCTTGAATCCGAGCAAAGATGTTGATGTATTCATACTACTCACATCTATTAGAACCCTTGGATTTAACCATATTCTTTGAAATGCTTCTCCATTCTCTCTCAATGTGAATTCATCCTCAGCTCCTCCCCAAAAATAATCATAGAACATTTTTGGCAAGGCTTGTCTTGCAAGTTCCTCAAACTCCCTCACATTTATTAGATCGCTTTCCATATTTCCTACTGTTACACTTGCATCGCAGTTTATTTCTTTCTACAGGTCAAAAAGATCTGAGCTTTCACTGAAGAAACAAGTCAGGCTTCATCTTGCTACAACCAGATCGAGCTCTTTGAAGTAATGGAGCCGTCGCCATTCTTATCGAAGAGGCTGAACTCCTCCTTGAACTCCGTGAACTGCTCCACCGTCAACCTTTCTGCCATTTGCTGATGCTCGATGAAGTTGAAAAGAAGACAAAATTCTTACTTTCCCCTCTTTCTTTTGCCCCTCTTTTCCTCTTCCTCTTTCTTGAATGGATTGGCAGAGAGGGCAGAACTGTGAGAGATGGAGAAAAGCGAGGGCTTTGGGTTTTCTGTTCAGCCAGCGTGTGTGTGATGACCGGATAGGGAGCTCTTTTTCTTCGGCCAAGAGGAAAAAGAATTTTTTTTAATCGCAAAAAGGAGAAGAGCGGGAAATAGAAAAGTTCGGCTGCACATGGGAGGATATGGGAGAGATGACGTTGCAACCTATAATTAGTGGACTTGGAAATGAAAGTATGAGTGTTGGGCGGCTGACATTTTCAAGGCCATGATTAATCCTAATTATGAGATAATTAAATAGGTTTATCTCGAAATGTGTGCTAATTTTAACAAAATTTTAAGCGCGAAAATCTTAGTCAAATTGGATATCTATTCTGTAATTTGTTCGATCATTTGACCCACCGCTTCATGAACGGAGGTCGTTTGGCACGGCGTTGAATTGTTTTTCTTTCAGTTCAAAAATGCGCATTATCGCTTCTGACCTTTCAACATTCCCATAAACTCATCCGAATTGAGCGCGAATAGACTCATTTTATAGGTTTCGACGTTTCGGAGCTAAGAGCACATTCAATTTCATGAACGAAGGTCATTTGGTTTCTGCCCTCGATATCGCGTGCAAGTTTCGCTGACATCGACCACTTGATCAGTTGATCATCAATTTATGCAATATTTATATTATGAGCAGTTTCAACATTCTGAACGTGATGGTGAATTCCGTTCGTCGATCAAAGGTCATTTGGGTAGATTTTGTCGACGTCAAGTGTATTTCAGCCTCGATTTGCGCACTGTCACTTCAAATCATTCGACATTTATGCAGACTCATCTGAATTGAATGTGGACAGTCTCATTGATAGTTTTTGATATTTGAAAAACGGCATGATCATTTTCATGAATGGAGGTCATTCGGACATCGTCGCAGCTTCCCGACTCTGATATGTGCGTTGACACATTAATAGCTTGAGCGCTTAATCGATTGCTCATTAGGTTTTACAATATTTATATTCTGAATGCGACGACGAAGTTCGTTCGTCGATCGGAGGTCGTTTCGACCATTTTCGGTGACGTCGAGTGTATTTTGAGCCCCGATTTACGCACCGTCACTTTTGAAGTCCGTCGGATTTGACTTGTGGGCTTGACCCGACTCATGACACATATGTGGAGGTCAACAAATTTCTTTAAAAATGATTTAATAGTTATGAGGCTCACATTATTATAAAAATAATTATGTGGCGGTGGTCACGAGGCGCGTACGTATTAGCGAAGTGTATTTACAAGCGAAGCCGCTTGACGAAGTTTTCTCGAGTCGACCAAACTCAACCTCAAGATTGAGATCAAGCTCAAGGCTCAATAAGCTAAGCTCGTGATCTCATAAACCAGTCGAGATCGAGTCGGCTCAACTCACTTACAGTTCTAGCCGTGGGTGTCAATTAGTACGACTAATTAAGATTTTGAAAGTTGTTGCTAAAATGTTGGATTCTAATCCTACTTACAACATAATAAATTTACTCCTCATGGACTTCAGTGAGATTAAAAATAGTTGAGCAAGCTGCAGGAGCTCAAACTTATAACTTAAAAGCAAAAGTAGAGGTATTAACTACTAAACCAAGACCCATTCAAAGGATTCATGTAGCATTCATCTTAGTCAAATTTAGCCAAAGAGAATACCAAATGATCATTATAAAGAGCTAGATTGAAAGATGACTAAATGTCATTATAAAATCGCACTCATACAGTCTAAGAAAGAAGCAGTCTTAATTAATAACATATATTTTAAGCACCTAAAATAGAGTCACAAATTCAAAAAATAGATAATCTTAATTAAATTTTAAGCATCATAAATTTTAAAATTTTAAAATTTATTTTGAGATGATTGCAATGTATGAGAAATTAATGAAAATATAAATTTCCTTAAAAATAATTTAATAGTTATGAGACTCACATTATTATAAAAATACTTATGAGGTGAATGGGCCACAAAGACTTTCATTGCAGGAGCTCAAACTTATAACCTAAAAGTAAAAGTAGAGGTATTAACAACTAAATCAAGACCCATTCATAGGATTCATGTAGCATTCATCTTAGTGAAATATAGCCTAAGAGAAATACCAAACGATCATTACAAAGAGATCGATTGAAAGATGACTAAACATCGTTATAAAATCACACTCATACAGCCTAAGAAAGTAGTCTTAATTAATATCAAAAATTTTAAGCACCTAAAATAGAATCACAAATTCAAAAATAGATAATCTTAATTAAATTTTCAGCATCATAAATTTTAAAATATTTAATTTTATTTTGAGATGGTTGCAATGTTTGAGAAATTAATGAAAAAATAAATTTCTTTAAAAATAATTTAATAGTTATGAGATTCACATTATTATAAAAATAGTTATGCGGCGGTGGCGGAGGAGGTTGTTGGCCTCTGCATTTTACATTGACAAGTGTATTTGAAATTCATACATATTTGGGGCAATTTCAAATACATCAAAATTTAAACTTCTAGTGAATTTCAAATGCATTATATCTCTTTAAAATCTTATTTTGCATAGTGCCAAACTCAAACAAAGCTGAAACTCCTGCATTTACTTTACTTCACCTTACCCTCAAACTAAAGCCTAAGAAATTATTTGAGCTTTATAATCATATTTATTAAACTATTATTGAAAATGACGATAATGCCAATAAAGCTAAGATGAAAAACATACACCCCATTTTAATTATTGTAACATATAATGCTATAATGCTGAAATAAAAAATTTACTATTACATCCTAAAGTCAATCAAGTTTTCGCTCTCTCATTCGAAGGAAAACCTAGCATTCTCGTTCTCGTGTTTTGCTCGCTAGCGATCAAACTGTTTTGCCGCTAATCCGTGTTTTATTGATCTCACCCGCTCTAGCCGAATGTAAATCGCCTCTCTTTTGATGGCGGAAATGGTTTTTTCCGCTCTTACTCGGATATAAACCATCGACGCTCGATCCTTTATCCTTACCGCTACATTAAATCTTTAAAGGATGCTCTCTCACGGTAAATCCGTTTCCCCTACTGCTTCGGTTAAACAACTTTCTACTGATTTCCGTGGTATGCCTGCCGTAATGTGTTCGGATTCTGATATGGAAATTCTTGCTAAGCCATTTGAATTCTCTTTGGTGGGTAAATTCACCCTTAAATGCCCAAATTTAGAAAACATTTGCTCCTTTTTTCACAGTCTGAAACTTACGGGCACCTTTACAGTGGGATTGATCGATCCTAGGCATGTGCTAATTCAATTATCTAATGACTTGGATTATTCAAGAGTTTTTGCACGTCGTTCTTACTTTATTTAATTGCCAAATCGACTTCTTAAGTGGACACCTAGTTTTGATATTAAAGAAGAATCTCCAATTGTTCCTATTGTTTTGCTTACCCAACATGCGTATACATTTTGTTACACACTGTATTGTTTCTTTGTGGGACTATCTTTGACGGCCTCTTCAAATTGATCAATGGGCGTGAGATCCCTGAAGCATGGATACTTGTTGAAATTGATATAACTAAAAAACATCCAAAAGAAGTCGATTGGATCGAAAAAATGGGTTATAATCAAAAGGTAGAATTTGAAAACTTTCCCTCTTCGTACACACCGCAAAATCCATGGGCATGAACATGATTGTTTATTCTACATCCACATCTCAAAAAAATAAACTTCCTATCACTACTACTGATTACTAAGAGCAACCCAATAAAATGGCCTATGTGCCAAAAAAGCAAAACCAAACTAATCCTCATTCACAAAACCCGCTTTACCTTTACCCTCCGATTTGCAAAAGGAAACTAATCGGTGTTGAATAATGACCATGACATAGTTGGTTATGGAAACTTAGAAAATTGCCTATTACTATTTCCAATGGTAACATGCATGCTCATACAACTAATGATCCAAAACAAAGAAATTACAACTTAGGCTTAAGAACATCACTCATGAAAATCATATTTTGGATCAACAACAAAATATACAAATCGACCATTAATCTAGAAAAGAAGATGAAGCAATCCTCCTCCCCTAACTCTTTGAATGACCAACATGATAACATATAACAATCGATCTCGATATGGAAGAAGGGAAATTACCATCATGATTCCTTTGCTTAATAATAAAACTTTGGATCACACTAACTATTCTTTTTCAGATGGAGACACCTTGGACACCGATAGACACTTTCAAACTATTTTAAAGAAAAAGAAAACACTTAAAATCAAAAACAACGCTAAAAACGCGGCCAGAATCACAAGATCTTCATCAACTCTACATCAATAATTTCCTTTTTCCTCATTTTCACCCAATCAATTTTTTCCAATCTTTTCATTATGATTAATTTTATCATTTGGAATATTCGTGGTATTGGGACTACTCAGCAAACAGTTAGAAGCCTTTGTCGCACTCATAACATATCTCTCCACTATCACCGAACCACTTATCCACTCTTCTAAGATTGCATCTACTGCTAGAACACTATGTTTTCCTAATTTTTTTTTACAACATTAACAACAAAATTTGATTATTTTGGAATAACTCAATCAACATCAATATCCTTGACAACCAGCAACAATTGATTAATGTCCATATTTCTGTGGGTGATTTCACCGCGGTGAGCTCTTTTATTTATGCATCTGTAATTAGGAACATCCTATGGAATAATTTAAAATCTTTTGCTTCCTGTCACTCAACCCGGTTGGTTGGAGGAAATTTTAACACCATCCTCTCTACGAAAGAAGGAGGTCCTCCCAATCCTAATTCTATGAAAGATTTCGCTAATATGATTCTTGACTGTAATCTTACTAATATAGGATTTTCAGGTTCCAACTATACGTGGAACAACTCTAAACTTTGGCAACATCTCGATCGTACCCTTTTTAACTCCCTTTGGATTGATCAATGGCCTAATACCTCGAGAATACTTAAGTAGAACCTGCGATCATCCTCTTCGATTCTGTGAAAATTTCTACATTACGCATATGTCCCCTTCGGTTCCAAAATATGTGGTTGCAACATAATGACTTTATGTTGTTTCACTAATTGGATGGCTTCATCGATAACTCCATTAAAGGCATGATGCTTTTGGCTTAAACTTAAAAGACTAAAACAAACTTTGACCTGGTGGAATAAACACCATTTTAAAAACCTTTTTGTAAATCTTAAAACAATGGAAGATCTTGTCTCTCTTGAAGAAGCCGCCATGACTAATAAAATGATGAGCTCATCGGCTAGAGACAATTTGATTAAATATCAAAATATGGAGGAAACTTATTGACAAAAAAAGTCGCTAGTAAACATAGTCGATGATAAACATAAAATATTTTCAGAAAAGAAAAGTTCTAAACTCTATTAATAAAATTAAAAATAGTAATGATAATTGGATATCAGATAAAAATGATATTAAAGATTCGGTTATCCAACATTTTCAAAATTTGTTAAACAACAACATTACCACGGAAACTATTTCAAATCCTCATCTAATTCCCTCCATGATTACTTCTAACCAAAATATCTCTCTTATTAGGTGTCAGAATCAAATTAGTACTTCTTCAAGCATGAATTGATTCTTCGCGATGGATACACAACTATATTCTTTCAGTTGGTCCATTATTAAGTCTCGATTGAAGCAGTTATAGACTTTTTCAATGGCAACCCCCTTCCTAGATCCTTCTCTAGTACATCCATAGTTCTTATCCCTAAAAAATAATCACCCAAAACTTGGAATGACTTAGATCGATTAGTCTTTGCACCTTCTTTAACAAACTAATTGCCAAACTAATCACCAACCAATCAACCCTTTGTCAATATTATTTTGCGAATCAAACTGGTTTCATTAAAGGGAGAACTATAGCTGATAATATTCTTTTAGCTTAAGAAATGATTCATGATATTGATGTTCCTACTAGAGGCGGTAACATTGCCTTCAAACTGGACAATACTAAAGCCTTTGACAAACTCTCTTGAGATTTTCTTTTTTCTATACTTCAACTTTTCAAAAGAATTTATTATTAAAAAACTGTCACTAATGTTTGGTTCTATCATTAATGGAGAATCGGCCGTTTCTTCACTTCTAAGCATGGCTTACGTCAAGGAGATCCATTATCTCCCTTGCTTTTTATTATAGCTGTCGATTACTTATCCAGGAGCCTGAATGACCTATTCTATAATAAGCTGAGTATGATTTACAAAACTCAAGATGGATTTCCTATTACTCATCTTTGCTTTGCTGACGATTTTATCATTTTCTGCAATGCTTCTATATCTCACATAAAAACCATTATGAAATTCTTTAACAAATTTGGCAAAGAAAGTGGTCTCCTCCTTAACAAAATAAATGTTGTTTCATAACCGCTAAAAAATCACCAATAATAGGATTAATCATATAACGAGGATCACTAACTTTCATCAACAACAACTTCCGATCAATTATCTGGTTCTTTTCAAAGGTCATAAAAGATCTTATCTTTTGATTTAATCCACAAAATATCTAACCGTATCTCCTCTTGGGAATACCATTTTCTATCCTTTGGAGGGAGGTTAACCCTGATTAAGAGTACCCTTAACTCGATGCCTCTTTATCTTATTCAAACTATCATGCCAACCAACTTTTGCATTAACAGAATTGAGAGGCTAATTAACAAATTTTTTTGGGATTCTAATACCTCTTCTTCAAAAATACACTGGTCCTCTTGGCACAAAATCTGTGGCATCTTTGAGGAAGGTGGTCTTAGTTGTAAACCTATTAAAGACACCATCACCGCATTCTCATATAAACTTTGGTGGAATTTTAGAAGCAACAATAGCCTTTGGGCTAACTTCATGACAAACAAATACTGTCTATCAAAGCACCCCTTGAATTGCTTTTACAAAACTAACGCTTCTCCCATTTGGAAAAGACTTTGTAATATCAAATGGAAGGGAATCATTAATTTTTGGGGCATTAACTATGGCAACTCTTTCTTACGGCAAGATAAGCTTGGAAATAATTCCTTCGATGAATTAATTTCTTATGTTCTATTGATACTATCAAAGTCAAATATTTCGAATAATAATAGATGGAACTTTTCCAAGCTCATCGAGTATATCCCTTCTCCTTTTAGACAAACTTAATAATATACACATTACACCCAACAAAAAAGATCGATTCTAAACTCTCTCTACAATGGCAATTCGCTTTTAAAAATAGTTGGCTTAAGATCAAAGAAACACGCGGATTATTCCAAAGTGTATGCTAGACTTTGGCATAACAATATCCCCACCTCATACTCTATTCTTACTTGATCTTAAAAAACTTTATCCCTATTGACTCCTTGATGTGGGGTAAAGGTTTTCACCTTCAAAATGTCATTGTTGCTCCCATATTGAAAATATTAATCAACAATTTGTGAATGGAGCGATTGCCTCTAAACTTTGGCTTTGGTACGATAATCTATTCTCCATTGACAAATTCAACGGCTCGCTTACTATTTATCAGCTCCTCGAGATATATTTTGAAAATAATATCAAAGGTCATATTAAAAACGTTACTGCTATCATTATTATTTGATTTATTTGGATGGCTAGAAATGATGCTAAGCATAATGATATCACTATGAATCATTTCAAGATAATTGCTAAAACTAAATTCAAAATCTGTGATTTATTTAAAGCCAACCTTATTAAATATAAACATTTTAAAGGATGTAAATTTGTAGCCTCAAAATTGGGTTTGCAATTGCCAGATAAAGACACTTCTAATCAAGCCAAAATACTTTATTGGGCCAAACCACATGATAATGTCATCAAAATTAACACCGATGGAGCTGTATCTCCTAATGCTTCTGGATGTGGTGGCATCTTTAGAAATTTCAATGGTGATGTCCTCTTGGCCTTTGCTAATCCTCTTATTACTAACTCGCCTTTTGCTGAACTTACGGTTTTATAATGCTCTTGACATTTCCTTACGTAAAGGTTGGCTTAATATCCGCTTGAAGTGGATGCCTTACTACTAATCGATCTGCAAAAAAAATGGCAATGCTGAATTATATTATTTACTCAAGCGAAGTAAAACTTTTCTCAACCAATTTAGTTACAAAATCACTCATATATGGAGGGAAGGAAATGCTTGTGCTGATTACCTCACTAACTTAGGAAGTAGATTGAATGGGCCCATTAATTTTGATAAACATTCTCTTCCTAAACACTTACAAGGATTGGTTAACCTGGACAAGACGGGTTTTCCTTATATTAGATCTTAATATCATTTGTAAGGCATTGCATCTTGTCTTCATATTTGGTCAGAATGATGAAGCACCCTATGTTAATGTTAAGCACCCTGTTACTTGCTTTTGTTGATCTCGAGTCCGCTCCCCATATCTCTAATGGGACTTTATTTTCTCTTACAATTGGTTTAATATTCAAATTAGTCAATGTTTTCAATGGTGTTTAATCTACTATTTGTTTTATTGGCCTTCGCTTTTTTTTCATTTCGAAGGCCTTGTGCTTCTTTTTCATTTCAAAGGTCAATTTGATCGGCTCTCGATCTCACATTCTTGGTTGGTCTTTTCTTCATCTCACGGTTGGAAAATATGGCTCTTCGGCCGTGAGTAACTCTTCCCCATTTTTTTGCTTGTGGTTGATGTTTCTTGTTGATATATTGGCGAGGGAGTTTGTCTAATTTGTCTGAAATGGTTCATGTTTCATGTCTCTTTCTCTGCCACATATGTCTCTGTGCTGGCACTCGGGACCTTATTTTTATCTTTTTTTGTTATGTTTTGCCTAGTGGCAGTTCTTCCCCTTATCATTTGGGTTTATGTGGGTTCTATTGATCAACTGCCATTTCCTTTCATTCATGGTTTCGGATTCATAGTTTGTACAGAGAATAATTGATTACGGTTGAGGCTTATTTTCCCTTCACCGACTATGGAATTCATACTATTTGTCGTTGATGGTTTTCTAATTTCATCATCCGGTGCTTCTGTGTTTGTTGGCTATGATGGGGATGATCCCTTTCCATTTTGGTCGGTAGTAGCTTTTATTTGTAACCCTTCTCTAAGTCGGATGCTCATATTTGCATACCCCTTATGGATCCCGAGCTTGAGCTGCTCTATCCCTTTTATTCTCATTTGACACCTGGTCGCTCAAATCAACTTGTATGATTAACTTTCACCCTTTTTCTTTTGCAAATGGTCTTCTTTACTTGCTTTCGGTCGCTAATTTCTCCGCTTTGATATATCTCTCTCATCCTCACGGGGCCATCTTTTGCTCTCTTCTAGGTTCAACTGGGTCGTGCTCCCTCTTCATGGTTTAGACTGGGTCCTCCTTATTATGGATGATTCTCTTTTCTTTTACTTTTGATCTCATATGTATTTAGATTGGAGATTTACTCTATAGGTTTATTGTAGCTCTATGAGCATTAGATTTGGAGTTTATCTCCTTTAAGGACCATGTAACCTTTCTTTTGGTAGCAATAAAATTCCCCCCTATACGGGGTTTCCCAAAAAAAAAAATTACTATTAAAGTGCTTAATAGACATTATAATTGCACAAAAATAATAAGATCTCCTTATTGAAGATCATGACATGATTTGAAAAAACCACACCACTTACAATTCTAAAGAATTAAAAACCATGTATTCTCAACATATTTTTTTAAGTATAATATGACTAGAGTTGTCCATGACAAATAATGAAAGAATATTTTGAGAAGAATTTTAAATAAAGTTATCATAGGTTTTAGAAATATCTAATTTAAATATACCATTATAATCCCAATCTCTAATACTGATATCTTGGAAAAGCTCTAAGCAAGAGATTCATTATTGTTGATGTTTATACCTTTAATAAGGCCTATTTTGATTTGATTGAATGATATTAGGAAGCATACGAGCAAGCCTTTAGCCAAAATTTTAGTGATGAGTTCATTAATTATAATGCATAAACTAATGGGTCTAAAGTCACTCCAAGGAATTGAATTTTTGCATTTAGGAATAAGAATAATAAATGTACTAACAAATATTTTTTTTATGATAAAGCATCTAAGAATTCTATATTAGCATCAATGGTTTCCTTTCTTATATGTAAGAATTACTAAAAAAAACAAGAAGAAAATTATTTGAACTTACCACAAAATCTTTATTCATCGATAAAACCACAAAATATATCTCAACCTTAGCCAGGTTTCTATGAAAATTAAAATTAATTTTCTCAAATTTGATTGAAGGAATCAAATCAAAAAACAAGATAGGGTCATAGAGTTAATCAATCATTCAAAAATAATAGAAAAAATCAGGTCATATAATTCATCAATCACAGGCACAGTAGAAAAAAATGTTGCAACACTGAAGTGATTATGGCTTTCTAATTATTATTCAATTCTCATTTGAGAGTTTAATCTTATGGATATGATTGAAATCTTTTCTTTTACTAATCAAGGCTTAAAATTTTTTATATTACAATTACCCTCACAAATATGTTCAGCTTTTCATTCTCATTATATTTCTTCTCTATTTTGAAGATCATGATCAGATTACATTTACCATAACTAAGTACATTAAAATTAGTGTTCATTTGGTATGGACAAATTGTTCTCTAACCTAATAGCCCTATCTTTAGGCTCCTTGATATTTTAAAATATATTTCAAAAATAATTTTTATTTCACCACGTTAAAGTTTGTTTTAATTGTTTCAACTTAAGTCATACTTAGTGTAGCACCTAAAGAATATTAGTAAGAGCCAAAGGATCTAAACAGTTACCCTCCACTGCTTTAAAAAAGTATTTGTCTTCAATCCACATATTTTGAAAATGAAAAAAAGAGGAATGCTAGAGTTCTCAAAATATTTTACTTTAATAAGTAGTTGAGTATAATTAGAGGTCATAAGCTATGATGTTCCTAATAGATTTTTAAAGTGTCATTCTAGTTATTTTTTTTAAAAAAATCATAAATTATTCTATTGAATGGCCCATAAGGATCTCATTTAATTACATGATAAGCATTTTGAAATATTTGAGTGACTTAATGACATCAGAATTTATTGATCTTAGATTTATTAATTTTTTTTCAAGATGCTCAATTTGAGTATAAACATACAAGATTCGGAGATCATTTGAGCCTACAATTAGTTACCAAAAATTTTCTATCATTCTTCAAATGCCTGATTTGTACTCATTTGTACTCGAATGATGACTTACCCTAATTATATTTTATTCAACTATAATTCATCCAAATCAATTTTCACATGACCTTGAATTTGATTATGAAAGTTTTAATTTCAATATGCATTGAAATTAACACTTGATAAAGTGATTTTTTTATGGTGTGATGTGTTACAAGTGCAATAATTAATTAAGATATTACAAAATCAAACAATTGATATTTATCAATAATATTACATTATATATCATCTGTCGAATAACCAACGTGCCCTTTTGCCATTAAAATATGTAATCACTTCATAGATTAAATATATTATAGCAAAAATCATTAAAATATTGTCTTGGTTTGGAAAAAAAGAAGTATTTCTTACTTTATATATTGTTTTATTTTAAGATAATTAATTTGCAAATTTAATTAAATTTTCATCCTCTCACGTGCCCTAGCCGTCACCCCCTCGCTCGCAATTTCCTTCTCCTCGTCGTCGTGGGCTGCCTCGACGGCCCCTTTGATTTTTCATTTTGTTTAAAATGCGTGATCATTAAAACCTTTGTTTCCTTAAGGAAACCCATCTCATCTGTGAAACTTCGAACCCTCGGGATCTCTCGCTTAATCCCTCCCTGGCTTCGAAATCATTCAAAGATGTCCTTGCTGGTAAGGCAAACAGCATGGGTGGGTCACTTGACCTTATCTCTACTTCTTTCCGGGGTGTACCCGCGATTATGTGCGATGATTTTGTGGTTGAAAGGCTTGCTAAACCATTTGAATTTTCATTGGTGGGTAAATTTACGCTGCGTCATTCTACTATGGAGAATATTAGAGCTTTTTTTCATACTTTGAAGCTCTCGGGCATTTTTTCTGTTAGATTGATCGATTCGCGCCATGTTCTAATTCAACTTTCAAACTATTTGGATTATTCTCGAGTTTTTTCAAGACGGTCGTATTTTGTTCTCAACTGTCAGATGTGTTTGCTGAAATGGATGCCTTATTTTGATATTAAGGAGGAGTCTCCTATTGTTCCGGTCTGGATTTTCATTCCCAATTTACATGTGCATTTTTTTAATCCTGAGTTTCTTTATGACGTGGCTGGGTTGTTCGGTCAGCCTCTCCAATTGGATCATGCGACTGCTTCTAAAACAAGGCCATCTAATGCCCGGATACTTATTGAATTGGATATAACAAAAAAATATCCAAAGAAAATTTGGTTAGGCTCAGAGAAATACAGTTATTTACAAAAAGTGAATTTTGAAAACTTTCCTGTTTTTTGTTCTCATTGTAAAATTCATGGCCATGGGATTTCAGAATGTTTTGTGGTTCATCCACATCTCAAGAAAAGTCCTACTGTGATTCCTATATCAGCTCCATCTCTTAAGGCTCCTTTGATTATACCATAAAATGCTATGGCTTCTAATATCTCTTTACAGGAATTAGAGGGTCATTGCCTTGAGCGTCCTATTCCTCAATTGGATAATGCTATGAAAATGCCTGATCATTTGCAGGATGTCACACTTGTTAATAAAGATGCGGTCCCTCCAAATGAGAATAATCACTTGAATTACAACAATATTGACATTAATGTTAGTAATAATAGTTCTGCATCACTTTTGGTTGCAAACTCTCTATCCAATGCATCTATTCCTACCTCTTTGACACCTTTAGATAAAAGAAAAGCGACTGATCATGAAGGAATGACTGTTGTGTAATATTTAAAGACAGTTTCTACCCCTGATTTAGGCATTTGTGTTTTGCCTGTCTCTAACAATTCTTGTGCTTCTTCTCCTAACCATGACCTGATTCCTAATCCGTCTAGCAATGATTTGGAAGAAGGTGAAATGGCATGCAATGCTGACCTCAATGGGTCTCCTTTTCGCAAGAAATTTCCTGATCAATCATTATCTAACGGTGATGCTGTGGACTTGGAAAATAAATTTCAGACAGTTTTTAATAATACAAACAAATCCTCGAAATCTAAATTTTATAGCTTTGCCAAAGTTACTCGATCTGGCTCCTCCACCCATAAATAAATGGTTTCTTTCATTATTTGGAATGCGAGAGGGATTGAGACCTTCTCTGTTAGGAACATAATCAGTAATTTAGTTCGCTCTCATAATATTTCCTTTTTGGCTATTTTAAAACCCTTTATCCTCCCTTCTAACATTGCTTATATTGCTAGAATGATTGGTTTTGATAATTTCTTTGCTAACTCGAGTAATAAAATTTGGATTTTTTAGATGAGTCCTTTTGTTTTGCAAATTATGCAAGATTTAGCCCAGGTTGTTAATGCTAAAATAACATACGATAATTGGTGTTGTTTTGGGTCTTTTGTATATGCCTCTTGTAATAGAATGGTAAGGCTTATGGGAAGATCTTCTTAGTTTCTCTCCGCTAATGCTCCCTTGTTTGTGGGTGGGGATTTTAACATTATCTCTTCTCTTCTTGAAAGAGTTGGTGGTAATGCTCCTAATCTATTCTCCATGGAGGAATTTAATAATATGATTCTTGATTGTCATCTTACTGATATTGGCTTTACTGGATCTCAATTTACTTTGAATAATCATAGATTGTGGCAAAGATTAGATAGGATCCTTTTTAACAATCTTTGGATCAACCTATTTCCTATTACCTCTGTTAAGCATCTCAATAGAATCCTTTCCGACCACTCTCCCTTGCTCATCACTGTTAAGATTAATGTGGATCAACCCTCCTCTAATCTTCCATTCCGATTTCAAAATATGTGGCTTATGGATGATAGATTTATGGAGGTGGTTGCTAGTAATTGGGGTGAACCTCTCCATCCTGATGACTCTATTGTCGGGATGAAGAGACTGTGGTTCAAATTAAAAAGGCTCAAACAATGCTTTAACTGGTGGAACAAAAACTATTTCAAAAATATTTTTTCCAATATTAAAGAGTTAGAGCATGAGGTTTTAGTCTTAGAAGATTTTATTATTAACGATCCATCTAAAATTCCCCTTTTTAATCAAGCCAAAGATAGGTTAACTCGTTATCAAGACATGGAGGAGACCTATTGGCGCAAAAGCTTCCGCTAAACGGATATCTGATGGCGATCAAAATACCAAATATTTCCATGCCATGGTTAATAAGAAAAGGGCTATAAATCACATTAAAAAAATTAAAACTAATGATATATTCGATAATAAAGAGCTTCGATTCGGTGTTTCCTATTTTACGTGCTCCTTAATAAAAAATGTAACATATGATGGGATCTCCTTGCCTGAAGTTATTCCTAATCTCATTTCTGAAGAAGAGAACTATATGCTTACCTCATTACCATCGGACCACAAAATTGCTAACATTTTGCAAAATATGAATACAGATTCGGTGGCTGGCCCTGATGGCTTCACTACTCTATTTTTTCAAAAATGTTGGCGTATTATCAAAAAATATTTAATTGAAGTTTTTATTGACTTTTTCAAGGGAAGTACACTACCCAAATATTTTTCTAGCACTTCCATTGTTCTAATGCTAAAAAGAGAAAATCTTGAACTTTGGAGCCACTTTAGGCCAATTAGCCTTTGTTCCTTTTTTAATAAGCTCATCTCTAAGATTTTGGCTAAAAGATTAAGTAGCCTTCTTCCTAAAATTATCTCCCCAAACCAAACTGGTTTTGTGAAAGGTTGATCTATTTTGATAATGTTCTCATTAGCTCAAGAGATGATCCATGATTTAAATGCTAAAGTTCATCAATCTAATTCTTAATGGACATTTCCAAAGCTTATGATAACATTGGTTGGGCTTTCCTATATAAAATTTTGACTCTATATGGATTCTCAAGTCATTTTATTACTTTAATTAAGAATGGTATTGAGAACTCTTGGTTTTCCTTAGTTATTAATGATAAAATCCATGGTTTTTTCTAATCCTCTCATGGGTTAAGGCAAGGAGATCCCCTTTCGCTGGCTCTTTTCATTATTACTGTGGAATATTTATCTAGAAGTCTTGAGCAAATGTTTGGTAAAATGCCAAACATGTACTACAAAACTAGGGGTGGTTTTCCCATATCCCACCTCAGCAAATGATTTCATTATATTCTGCAATGGCTCTACTCTTTATATTAATAAGTTATGTAAATTTCTTACTTTATTTGGTAGGAAAAGTGGTCTGAAGATTAACCTTGATAAAAGTTGTTTTATCACTAGCTCATCAATTTCATCATCTAGGATTAACGCTCTTAAAAGCATTACGGGCTTTGCACATCAAACCCTGCCAATCAAGTATCTGGGTACTCCTTTATATCGAGGAACGAAAAGATCATCCTTATTTGATGATGTTATTCAAAAAATATATAAGAAAACTTCCTCTTGGGAGTTCCACTTACTTTCCTTTGGTGCTAGACTTATCCTGATCAAAAGTACTCTTTGTTCTTTGCCTTTCTATCTTCTATCCATTATTATGCCTACAAGTTCTATTATTAAAAGGATTAATAGACTTATTAATAAATTTTTTTGGGGTTTGACTTCTTGTTCTAAAAAATTTCATTGGGCTAGTTGGCATAACTGTTGTCGGCCTTTGAATGAAGATAATTTAGGCTGTAAAACTTTAGAAGATTCCATTAGATATTTTTCATATAAAATGTAGTGGAATCTTTAAAATAACCATAACTACTGGTCGCAATTTATGCTTACCAAATACTGTAAGGGGAACCATCCCCTCAGTTGTACTTATAAACTTGGGGATTCTCCGGTGTGGAGAAGATTTTGTAATATCAAATGGGCTGCTGAAAATATGATTTCTTGGGGTGTAAACTCAGGATCCTCCTTTTTTTGGCAAGACAATTGGCTGGATAAGGTTATATTGATTCTTTGCTTAACACTCACTCCACTGAGAGGATTAAGGTTAATCAATTCATTACTCTTAATACTTGGGATGTAGATCATATAATCTCCATTGTCCCTAATGTGATTGTTAAAAAATCCTTAATATGTGTCCACTTCCTACTAAATCTGACCAAATCTTGTTTAAAAATTCCTCCTATGGAGACTCTGTCTTTAAGGATGTTTGGCATTCCTTCAGAATTAAATCTCAAGAGTCGCTAGTTTTCTCTAAAATCTGGAGTATCTCTATCCCTACCTCTTTTTCGGTTTTAACTTGGCGTATTATAAAGCACTACATTCCTGTTGATGCTACTCTCATTAAAAAAGGATTTCACCTCCCCTCTAAATGCCAATGTTGCTTTCACATTGAAACTGTGAATCATGTGTTCATGAATGGCCCTATTACGATTAAGGTTTGGAGATGGTATGATAGTATGGTAAATACTCTCCATTTTGATGGGTCATTCTCTATCATGCAATTTCTTGAGACTTGTTTCTGTAATACCTCAAGGCCATGTCAAAGTTGTTCTTGCCTACTACTCTATGGTATATTTGGTGGGAAAGAAATTATGCTAAACATCGTGATATCCCTATAGACTTTCATCTCATTATTGCTAGAACCAAATGTAAAATTATGTCTCTTTAAAAAGCTGACCTGCTTACTCCCTCTAGTTTCAAAGCATATAAATATATGGCCTTTAACTTTGGCATTAATCTTCCCTCTTTTGCTATTGAGCTTTCCCATAAACTTATATATTGGAGGAAGCCAAATCTTCATGTCATTAAGGTTAACACTGATGGTTCCGTTTCTAATGGCTTTTATAGATGTGGGGGGATCTTAAGATATTATAGTGGACAAGTGATCTCTGCCTTTGCTGCTCCTCTACATCCCTGATCTGTTTTATTTGTTGAGCTGAATGGTCTGTACTATGGGATTTCCATTTTCCTCCAAAAAAGAATTTAAAAAATTTGGTTTGAAGTTGATGCTCTCCTTCTTATTGAATTATTAAATTCTGAAGCTCATGGCAATGCTGAAATGTTTTACTTAATCATACGAGGAGCCTTCTTGCCAACCTAGATTATCACATTTCTCATATCTACCGAGAAGGTAATTCTTGTGCTGACTTTCTTGCTAATTGGGGAGCGAAGTCCTCCTCTTTGAATCTGTTCTCCAATGATGATATCCCTTCCCTTTTAAGGGGGCTTGTGAATCTTGATAAAACTGGATTGCCTTATGTTAGAAGTTCTTAGCTTTTTTGGCCTTCTGTTTCCAGGAGGAAAATTGGGCGCCATAATTTATTTTATTGCCATGATGTTTCATTTTATGGATGGGATGGGACTAATCATCTTTTCTATGCGTGTTTCTTCTTTTGCACTCCTTTTTGGTGCTTCCTTCTTCAGGTCGGTTGATGGATGATGTTGTTAGCTGTGGCTTGCTTGTGTCTTTGGGCTACATGATTTTTTTGCTATTATTTTTAACTCCTTTTATGTGCTCTCTGGTTTTATGATGCATTTACCTGCACCTAATTTTTGGATATCATGTTTGGTGATTTTATCTTCTGTGGCCCCAACTGTTGGTTACCTGGTAGTTTTGATGTGCTATATTTGGTCTCTTTATTATCTGATTTTTCTCTCGTTGTATGGTGTTGGGATGCCTTTTCCACTGACATGCTTGTTGGTGCTTGTTCTTCTACCAATCTGCAGGTAATGGTGAGCTATGGTGGCCTTTTTCTGACTTATTTTTTTTTCTCTTTTTTTTGACTACTCGGTGGTTAACCTTAATATTGGAGCCTTTACAATATTTGTTAGCATCTATTTTTGTTGATCCTGTTTGGCTCGCTAACACTTTACTTGATCAAAGCCCTTTATGGTCATGCTGACTCTTACTCGCTCATTTCGATGTTTGCTTCATCGCCCACCGCCGCAATTTCTGGTCTGATTTTTTATATTCTGAATGGTGTTTTTTGATTCTGTTTAGTGCTCATATGTTGTTTGGTTTCTGCCTGGACCTATGGTCTAGTCATTGCCTTGTGTTTATCCTTATCAAATGTACCATTGTTGTATGGTGTTATCCACATTTTTAGTCCATCCTTTGGCCTTTTAAACTGCATATATTATTGTCTCATCTTATTAATGCCATCTGTTTTATTGACCTTGGGGATTTCCTTACCATGGGCATTCGATATTATGTTGATGTTTGGGTTGTCTTATCGAAAAGAGAGTGATGTCACTCTTTACCTCTCGCTTTGTGTTGCCTTCTCTCCCATGTGTTATGGTTGTGCCTTGGAGCGGTTTAAAGATCACACAACTTTCATCTATTACCGCTTTCTCAAGGTTTGTTGATGATGGGATGAGTGCACCCATTACTTGGCTGGTAGTAGCACATTTGATGTAACCCTTCCTTTGAAGTTTGGATGCTCATGTTTGGTGTGACTGAGCCTGAGCCTGAGCCTTTCTCCACATATTTCTCTACAATCTTCTCTAGTTATTTTATTTTGCTTTCAACTAGTTTCTATCACTTTAACATGTCAACTCTTTTTTCTAGATATTTAAAGATTCGATGTTGTTCTCTTGCAGGTTCCCTCTTTTTTGGAGGCATGACTTCTCTCATCCTCAAGATTTGCTGCTGAAGGTTGGCCATTGGCTTTCTCCTTTGCTGTATTTGTATCTTTTCTTTTTCTTTTTCCCTTCATATGTTCTGGTTGTACTTAGCCAGGGGATTTTCTCTTTAGGCTGTTTGTAGCTCATTGAGCAGTAGATCTTGAGTTTATCCTCATTAAGGACCTTGTAACACTTTTATTGTAGCAATAAAATTCCCTTATATGGGGTTCCCAAAAAAAAAAAAAAAAATCTATAGATTTAATAAAACACTTAAAACGAATTAACTACTTTTTAAGAAACTACAAAAAATAACTCTCTCTCTCTCTCTCTCTCATGGTTGAGAGTATTTAAGAGTTTCAATTAAGAAATTTTAGATTTTTCACATATGATATGTAGAGAATCAAGTTGCACTATTGGAGTAATAATTTCTCCTTCTTAATTCTATTTGCAAATAAAATTAAACTAAAAAAAATAATCTCTCCATAGGTTGTGATGCCTATGCGCACGAATCACGTGACATTGGTGGACCAAAACTGTTTGTGGTGACGGTCACAGATGATAGCATCGCCGTGTTCAAGAAGGTGGAGGAGAAAATAATCTTTGAATGATTGCTTGGTCCACACAACTTTGTCTTCTAAGCCTTCGCAGATGATGAGGATTCCATTGATGTGCATCTGTAGGATGCACTCGGAGCCCTTTCCATAGGTACTCATGTGCCATATGGGATATCAGATAACATAGAGGGTGAGGTTACAATCAGGCTGCATCGCCAAAGAGTAGTCATAATGTGTGAGCTCCAGCCCAGAGTACAAAGTATAACGAGCAGGTAATAATGTGTGAAGTATTATATATTATTATGTATATAAATATTACCTATTATTATATAGTTGATTATATTTGTATATAATAAAATATAATATTTTATAATTAATACATAATAATTATATGTTGATAAACTTCATATAATATTATATTATTAGAATTTGAACGTAATAGATACAGAACATAATGATTTCTCTTTCTTATATAATATTAAATCATAAAGCTAGAGCAAAATTTCACTTGATCTCATCTAGATATATATAATTTTGATGTGCATGCATCGTAACAAAAGAATTAAGAAAATATATATAATTAACGCGTAAAAGAAAGGTAAGCCGGTGTGATAATAACAATTTGATAAGTTAAACAACAATTGCATCTATTATACTCGTATGCCAACTCATATACTCATAAATCAGAAATACGAAAAAAATTCAACAATATGATAATTTATTCATTTAAACACCTACTTCTTAAGAAAAATTATTAGGTGTGGACTCCTATTGTTGTTTAACTTATCAATAGTTCTATCTATGATCGTAATAAGTATAATGACACCCATAATGTATACTTATACAAATATCAATGAGCCACTAATCATCCTCCTAAGATGCTCATCACATTGAACTACTAATACATATATGCTCTCCCATAACTGGATGTACAAATGATGTTACTTAACCAAGTCAATATCTACCTTTCCCTTGAAATCAATTCTTTTAAATCTAAATTCCATAGGTTCCATATCAATTCGTGGTATATCTCCAAACTATCGTATAATTTTGATGGAGACAGCTTAAAAATCATATATATATATGGATGAGATCAAGTGGAATTTTGCTCTAGCTTCATGATTTAATATACTATAAAAAAATGTACTTGAATGGGTAAATTATCATGATGTTTGTTGCGTGCTAGAAAACCAGTTGTGGTAGAATAAAAATTTGCACCTTAGCTTTGTTGCGGAATCCAGCACACACACAGATGTTTGAGGAATTAATAAGAAAACTCCAGAATTTTTATGTGGAAAACCTCGAAAAGAGGGAAAAAATCACGGGGCCTAGCCCAGTAAAAATCTTTCACTATGTATTTGTTTCAGAGTACAAAAGTTTCTCGATACGAGATTACAGAATTGTATATGAGAAGGGATGACAACGGAAATCCCAGGCGGCTACCGGCGGCGGTGACCGACGTCGGTGGTCAGCGACCGTCGAGTGGTAGCACGATTGTGCTTGGAGGATTTTCAAGCTTTAGAGCTCTCTCCTCATATGAAGAATGAGGGGCTATTTATAGATTGGAGGAGTGACGTCTCTGTAAATACATGCAAAATCCGAATCACTCCACTCCATCGGACGACTCAAAATGATTCCTTTGATCATTTGATGTATTTTAAGCATTTGAATGCTCAAATGAAGTCAGAATTATGAGATCTTGGACTTGTTAGATACGGCTCGTCAAGACGCTCGATTTGACTATAAAAACTCCATGTTTAAGAGTCGATTGATAATAAGTGCTTGATCTCATTTAATCTTGATTCAGAATTAGATTGCTCTCGACATCAAGATTCATGCTTCGACCAGTAGAATTTTCAAGGTCATATTAGTTGCCCCTTATTTTTGGATGGTATTATCTCATTCATCCAAAAATATATATGCCAAATACTTGAAAATAACAAATTTTTAATAATGAAAATATCCATTACATTTTGAAGCAGATCTTCATGTAGAAAGATTATGATCAAGGTGCGTGTATGTAGCATGCGCGCACAAGATTTTGGGATTATGGACTCATCCGGACATTTACTGCACCACTGGCCGGTTGGTTTGAAGTCGGACGGGGGAAGAAGGCGCGTGAACGGTGGCTGGTCTTATGCGTCACACGGCCGACGGATCATGTGGTCGTGGTTCGGGAAGCGGGTGAGCGCTTCGCCATGCAAATGCGGTCGAACGGCCGAAGGCTGGAAGCGAGCTCGATCTGACGCAGGGCGGCGGTTCGGTGGTCGCGGTTGGTTATATGCGGCAGAACAGGCTGAAAATAAATGGGCTTAGGGTCGGCCGCGGCAAAGGCGGGTGAGCTGAGCGCGACAGAGGTGGCGCGTGCCATGATCGCATGCGTGTCTAGCACACAAACATCTATTTTTGCCCGTTTTGGCCCATTTTCACCCGTTTTGGCCCATTTTGAACGAGCGATGATTTTTCTTGATATTTTACTTTTTTTTGTCTCAATGGGTCTATAAAACTCCTGGGCTGGAGAAGGCACACTCCTCATATGCTTGAGTGTTCCACTTCTTCTTAAGAGGAGGTCATTCGGAGATGATAAAAGCCCGTAGTTCATACGGCGAGGCTCCACTTTTCCCTCGAAGAGGCCAAGCTCTCGACCGATCGGGTTCTGAGTGATCCCCGTAGTTCATACGACTCGCTTTTCCCTCGAAGAGGCATTAAGCCCATGTCGACCGAGGGTTTGAGGTGATCAAGGCCCGTAGTTCATACCGAAGGCTCGCTTTTCCCTTGAAAGATGCATCAACCGCCTTTGTCGACCGAAGAGTCGGACCGACCGGTTTGGAGGTGATCAAGGCCGTAGTTCATACACGAGGCTCATTTTCCTCGAGGCGCGCCAACCGCCTTGCCTCGACCGGGGAGCATCAAGGCCCATAGTTCATAGGTGAGGCTCCCCCTCGAAAGAGGTGTCAGCCTCGTGGACCAAGGACCGGCGACGGTGATGACCAACGACAAAGACGATGCGGCCGGTGGCCGGTGGAGGTGGTTGGCGACACGGGTGGTGAAGCAGAGAATCAATGACGGAATAATGACAACCGGTGGTAGTCGCGGGGATGACCAATGATGGTGGTTACCACAGATGTCCGGAGATGCGGCGGACACGTGACCGCGACAGACCGGGCTGGGTGGCAAGAACGGTAGATACGTGATTACGGCGGTCAACGGATAACCGACGATGGTCGTGTGAACCGGCGATGGTAATGGCCGGGCGACGGCTACGGTGATGGTTGAGTCGACAAGGGTGGCAAAAGAATCGCAGCCGATGATCGACGCCAATGCGGGATAATGACGCGATGGTGGTTATCGCGAGATGGCGAAATGGTCGCGTCGATCAGCGACGGTGATTGGCGGCCAACAAGGGTGGTCGGCAGCGAAGGCATGTAAGTCGACGGTGATTACTCAGCCGGGGATAACCGACGATGATGGTGGTGACCGGCAGAGATGGCCGGCGATGGTCGGTCGTGGTAACCGACGACGATGGTACTGACCATCGGAGATGGCCAACGGCGGTGGCCGGTGAACGCAGAGCACGGTGACCGGCGATGAGTCGGCCGGCCGGTGACCGAAGATTGACGGCGGTGACCGGCGACGGTGATGATTTTTGACTTATCTGAGGTTGTGTCGAGTGTGACGACGCAACCTATATGGAAGAGGTAATTGAATCGCCGAGGATTTTGACCCATCCAAGGTTGTTTATCAGAGTGTTACCAATGACGTTAACTGGAAGAGCTTGAATTGAATCCGAGATTTTGACATCCGAGGTTATTTTGTCAAAGTGTTACGATGATGTTAACTTGTGGAAGAGGCGAGAAGTCCACCAAGGACCTTTTGACATATCTAGGTTGTTTGTCGAAGTCTTTGCTCGATGACGTTAACTCGTGGAAGAGAATTGAATCCGGGATTTTGACCTTCGAGGTTGTTTGTCGGTGTTACCCATATGCGTTAACTGTATGGAAGAGGTCGAATTGAATCCGCTGATTTTGACCTATTTGAGATTACCGAGTGTTAATGTTAACTCATAGAAGAGGTCAAATTCAATCCTCGAGGATTTTGACCTATCAGGATTATTTTTCGTGGTGTTATCCGATGATGTTAACTGTATGGATGAGGTCAATTGAATCCGAGGATTTTGACCTATCCAAGGTTGTTTGTCGGTGTTACCCGGCACGTTAACTGATGGAAGAGGTCGTGGGAAGTCCACGAAGGACTTTTGACCTATCCTAGGTTGTTTGTCAGAGTCTTTGCTCGATGACGTTAACATGTACGGAAGAGGTCGAATTGAATCCGCTGAGGATTTTTGACCTATCCGAGGTTGTTTGTCAGAGTCTTTGCTCAATGACATTAACCCGCAAGTAGTGCAAGTTTTGATTTATCAGGTTATTTATCGAGTCTTTGCTCGACGTTAACTATGGAAGAGATCAATTGAATCCGAGAATTTTGACCCAGGGTTGTTTCTCAAAGTATTACTTGATGCCGTTAACCTGTATGGAAGTGGTCGAATCAAAACATCTGCTTGTGGTTGTAGCCAAAGTTGCTCCTTAACCTTGGTCTTTTTCATTGGTATTGCTGACTTGCTTCTCTAATTGATAATCAATTAGATATCCAAAATATTGATTTGGATAATCTTTTGAGATTAAGAGTTTCCCTCCAGTTTCTGACAAAATCTGAAAGAACGAAGTTTGATGAATCTTCATTCTTCCCTTGCGCTCTTTAAAAGCTTGAAATGCTCCACCTCAATGGTGGTTTTGATCTTGTTGGAAAACTTGGTCGCCATAGAAGATGAAATAATGGGAATCAGTGTCACATAGACGGCACCAAACTGTTGCGTGCTCGAAAACCTGTTGTGACGAATAAAAATTTGTGCCTTAGCTTTGTTGCAGAATCCAGTACACACATAGATGTTTGAGGAATTAATAAGAAAACTCCAAAATTTTTAAGTGAAAAAACCTCGAAAAGAGGGAAAAACCCATGGGGCCTAGCCCAATAAAATCTTCTACTATGTATCTGTTTCAGAGTACAAAAGTTTCTCGATATGGGATTACAGAATTGTATATGAGAAGGGCTGACAATGGGAATCAGCGGGCGGTGATCGTGAAGATAGGTGTGACCGCGGTGGTCGGCGACCGAGTGGTGGCATGATTGTGCTTGGGATTTTCGCTTTAGAGCCTCTCCTCTTATCGCTTGGCCTCCTCTGAAGAAGAAGGCTATTTATATTGGAGGAGTGACGTCTCTGTAAATACATGCAAAATCCGAACCACTTCACTCCATTGGACGGCTCAAAATGATTCCTTTGATCATTTGATGTATTTTAAGCATTTAAATGCTCAAATGAAGTCGGAATTATGAGATCTTGGGCTTGTTAGATCCGGCTCGTCAAGACGCTCGATTTGACTATAAACACACAATGTTTAAGAGTTGATTGATAATAAGTGCTTGATCTAATTTAATCTTGATTCAGAATCAGATTGCTCTCGACATCAAGATTCGTGCTTCGACAAGTAAAATTTTCAGGGTCATATTAATGTTGAATTTTTCTCCTAGTCCTAATTTATTGGGATATGAGTTGGCACACTAATAGAAGAGATGGCAATTGTTGTTTAATTAAATAAAACTAATTATGATTATTTAAATGATTGTAAAGATTAAATTTTACAATTTATAAAGCAAACAAAACATATATTTTAAAATAAAAACTTAAGTTTGGACCTATCATGCATGACACGCATACCTGAGACATAGACACACGGACATAACACCAGACACTTTTTTAAAAATATCGACATGAATATATGTTGACGATCATTATAATAATAATAATTAAATATACTATGTATAAATTAAATATATAAAATATTAAAAATAAAAAATTACTCATTTAATTATAAAATTTGAATTAATTAATTAAGTGATATATATAATTTATTTTATTATACTTTGTTGATCTCCATATGTGTCATAAGTCGAATAAGCTCAAGTCTAATTCGACGACTTTGGCGACAAACAAAAAGGGCTCAAAAGACACCTGACGTCCACCGAAAATGGTAAATGACCATCGACGAACGGACTGTCATCAGCGTTTCATACCGTTGAAACTGATCAGAATATAAATATTGCACAATTTGATAATCAACCCAAGCACTGAAGTGTAACGCCACCGCATGCATAACGAGATATATATAAAGCCAATTGATATATATGAAATTGATATATATATATATCAAACATCAAAAATATCAAGTAAGATTGTCAACTCAATTTGGACAAGTCTGCTAAAATCAGTGGTAAATAAATCCCTAAAATTCACTCTAATGAACCCTCGACCAATCTACGCACACACGCCTCGCTTCCCTCTTCATGCATGAGCCTCCCCTCCTTTCTCGACCGCACGGCTCAGCTCCCCTTCATGTGCACTCCAATCTACAACCTTAATCCTAACCTTGAATTTGATTACGAAAGTTTTTAATTTCAGTACACATTAAAATTCACCCTTGATCAAGTGATTTTTTTTGCTGATGTGTTATGTTACATGTGAAATAATTAATTAAGATATTACAAAATCTAATTATTGATATTGAAGAATAACAGTATATTATATAACATGGGCCAAACAACCAACTTGTTTTTTTGTCATTAAAATATGTAATGACTTCATAGATTAAATATATTATTGCAAAAATCATTAAAATATAGTTTTGATTCGGGAAAATGTATTTCTTACTTTGTATATTTATTTATTTTAAGTTATTTACTTAAGTTGCATGGCAGAAGATATAAATGTCTGAACTATGATGAACTAATTTCTCAATAAAAAGTATTCGTTTATTGCTTAAAGCAACTCTTAAGATGATTAACTCCTCTGTTTAAAACAGAAAAAAAAATATTTGGTGTATGATTCTAAAAAATATTAATTTGCATTTTAATAAAACAGCTAAAACATTTGTGTTTCTTATATTTCAAAAACAAATAAACTAATTTATTAAAAAATACAAAATAACTCAATACATATATTTTATTAATTTTTCTAATTGAAAACACAATCTTATATATTTGTCAGAAAATAAGCTTTCGTTGTAGAAAGTCACGATCTACCATTCATTGAATAACTATAATTCCCTCAATTTTTCAAAAAAAAAAAAAAAATTTCTTTACAGGTTGCCATTAAATCTAAACACTTCATCCTAACTTAGTCGTATAAAATTTAGACTTTTAATCATAAGATTTAGATTTTAAAAAGTACAAAAAAAAAAAAATTCACAGAACTCGAGTTTAAAAATAATAAAAAATCACCTTTAAAACGTTTTTCTTAAGAAAGCCTATTTGGATTTCATGAATCGTTTAAAATACAAAAAAATTGCAACATTATCCAAAGTCATTATTACACGTTCATTATTTGGGCATAGAAAAATTATTATTATTATCATATAATTAATATTAAATTAATACATAATAATTATATATTTAGTGAACATATCTAACATTATTAGAGCCTCGATATAAACTATATCCGAGCTCGCATGTGATAATCTCTCGCACAAAATTATCTAATAATTTTTTCAAAAGTAAGAGACGATGACGAATGGCAGCCAATGCATGCATGTCGGAGATGAAGCCTTTAATGGCCAATGTTGGTGTGGCCCAAAGAGGGCTATTGTCCGGGCTATAGATGACTACGCTACGCACTTGGAGGATGAGAAAATAATAGGCAATTTTTTTTAAAATAAGTACTGTTTTAAATTTAATTAGAAATTAAGTATGATTAAATTTTTTTAAAATAAGTATGCCCACTAACGAATTAGCCATCAACTTCGACGTGGTAGGGAAATTGCCATATTTAGTTGAAGTCAGTCGCCCACTTAGTGAGCGACTAGGGTCATTGACCTGAAGCTAGTCGCCCACTTAATCGACGATTGACTTTATTAAGCCGCTTGCCTACTTAGTGACTACTAGGAAAACAAATCCGATCGATCGACGCCCTATTCAAGGAGCCGCCATCATCGACCAGCCCTTGCCGCTCTCGACGCCTCCACGCCGAACCCCTTCAGATTCATCTTCCTCTCGACCTTTCTCAATTTCCGCCACATTGATTCTTTACCTTCCACTTTTTTTCTCATGCGATAGCCCGTTTCACGCTCGGGTGGTTTCAAGATAACATCCCTTGAAACCCAACATTAGCTTCTAGGGATGATTCCCGTTGTTTTCGGGAAGTTGGGATTTCAGAATATACATTGTTCGTAAACACACCTAATCCCTAATTTTTCTCATTTATAAGTAAGTAGATTGTGTGTACTAGGGCTTAGAGCTATGGTTAGAGTTTTGTAGTAGGATTTGATTTGTTATTTTGGGTTAGAGGTTTAGGTAATTGATTTGTAATTTTAGGTGATAATATAGTCTTTATCGTTTAATATATGTGAGGTATACTATTATAAAAGATTGTGAAATATTTATGAATTATATGAGTTGGATTTTAGTTGTTGTATTTGGCCTATAAGATTAGAGCTCAGTTGCATTTAGAGCAAGTCACCTTAGATGGTGGTGTTCGCATAATGTGTCGATTGATTTAAGTATCATTTTATTTATGTAGTTTGTACTACAAATAAATTTGGATGCACAATATTTTTCTAGATTTAGGGAATACTGATATGATTGGTTATTCTCCAGTTATTTGAGGAATGAGTAGAGAATTTGTTTCGCTGATCCTATTCTATGGAGGCGAACTAAGTGTCGATGAACAGTTCATTCCAAGTTATATGGGTAGTCAAAATCGTCCAGTTAAGGTTTTGCGGCATGACACCTTATTGGAATTGAAATAACGAATTATGAGATCCTTGCACATTGATTTAGAGCACCACTCTGTCAGTCTTATATGTCGTTATCCGGTGAGTAACAAATTTATAGTGTATGTTATTTCTGATGATGAAGTTTGCGACATTACACTGGACGATGCTTCCCCTCAGATATTAGTGTTATATGTGGAAGTGGAAGATACTAATGTTGCATGCACATCAGCTGATCCGGTATTAAGATCAGCGGATATACCAATGACGCATATACATGATTTTATCGCACATGCTCCTGTGGCGACACATAGCAGCTTTGATTTAATTGATTCCCGTTAATACCTTCTATCTTTCCTTTACCGGGTAATATTTAATATCGGTGTGTCATCCCTACTTATGAGTTTTGTGGCAGCGATGATGTTTTTTATCTTTTAGAGGAACCGTATGTGTCTCAGAGTGTTGCAGGCGATGATGAGTATGAGACTATGAGCAGTGGCTCAAGTAGTGACTCGTGGATATCGATGATGATCACTCACTTGGGTTAGAAGCTATTGTGGTTGAGAATGTAGCGAGTCATGATCTTTTAAAAAATCATTCATTCCGGAATATTGATAGTGAAAATTAGATATTGTCTACTAACGAGTATGTACGGATTTGTCAAACTACGAGAGAGTGGGATAATGATATTTACTTTAATGGTCCATCTGATGAAAATGTCCTAACATATGATGTTGAAATCTAGGTGACCTTATAGAAGGAATGAATTTTATAAGTAAAAGAAGTTTTCAGTTTGCTGTTATTGGATGGTGTATATTGAATAATGTTTAATTCTAAACAGTTACCTTAAACTAAAAGAACTATACTGTGATATGTGTACATCATGATAGTCCTACCAGACCATGTAATTGACGTCTGCATTGTAACAACAGCAGACACTTAGGGGGTGCTTGGAGAATCTCCAGAATTGGGGAACACCACAGATGTATAAATGCAGTTAGTGCTAGTGGTCATCGGCAGTGCAGTTCCAAATTTCGTAGCTTATTTCATTATACCTGTAGTCAAGCATCAAATTGATCTGAAACCTAGGGAGATTATAGGTAGAATGAAATCAAAATTTAATGTAAAAGTTTCTTAAATGAAAGCCTGAGATGCTAGGCGTAAAGAAATAAAATTAAATTTTGGTAGTTGGGAAGAGTCTTATAGGACTATCAGCCTTTTCATAGAAGCAGTTTGTACTACTTCACCTAGTACAATCAACAGAATTCAGTATAGTAGTACACAACAAATCTAGAGGCTTTTTTGAGCGTTTGGTCCTTCCATTTTGGGATGGGGTAGTTGCCGCCTAGTTCTCAGTTTAGACGGTACATTTTTGTTAGGCAAGTATCATGGTACTTTACTTATTGCTATTGGAACAGATGGAAACAATGGTTTATTTTCTCTTGCCTTTGCGGTTGTTAAGTCTGAGTCGACTGATTCTTGGTTGTGATTCTTAATGTGCTTACATGATAGGTTGCCTATGGTGTCAGCTAGACGTGATTTGTGCATCAATCTGATAAACATGCTGGTTTGTTATATGGGTGTAGAGAAATTTTTTCATGGGCCACTCACAAACACTGCTTGCGCCATCTACGTGAAAATTTTAAAAAGGTGATACGTAGATTGGGAAGTGGTGATGTTGAATTTTTTTGCTAGAAAATGTATATGATAGGAAACACTTATGACATTTGTGAGTTTAATCGATTTATGACAGATATTAAATGTGAAAGAAGAAGCCTTACAAATGGCTTGTGGAACGTGACCCAATTAAATTGTCACTTGTACTTGATGGTGGAATGTGTAATGGTACAATGACGACTAATGCATCTGAATGTTTCAACGGTGTTCTAAAATGTGCACGTTGTTTGCCAATTCAAGCTCTTATCACTGCTATTTATTATAATTTAGTTGCACTGTTCATGAAAAGACTTGCCTCTGCAACTCAACAACAGGGGACCAATTTATCTAAGTTCACCCAATGGGTATCCACCATGTTACAACGTATTGAAAGGGAAGCCAAACATTTCCTAGAACCGGTGAACATCAACCCTCGCGAGATGCATGTGTTTGATAGGTCAGGCCGATCATTTAGGGTTGATTTGCTAGATAATGGTCGGTATGAAGTTGCAATAAGACAATCATATATCATTGGCCATGCCCGCATGTTATTACCATTGGGGTTCAGAAGATTAAACCACTTGACGTGTGTCATAGTATTACCGATCAGATAAGCTCACATACTCAACCGAAGTTCCACACTTTGCTTGACCATTGACCATCTTATCTACGAAAGCATAGTTTAATAGCATTCCGCCACCCAATTTTGTAGAAGGTCGTAGGCCTCGTAATTAATAGGTTCATAAATATAATGGATGAAAATATAACTAGCATTAAGAACTCGTAGTTTATGTGAGAGGCCATTACCGCAGTCATCATGCCCACACAATATTAAGAAGGTATGTCATAGTTACATTAGCGATAATCTATATGTTAAGTGCATGTTATTTAGAATTTTCATGTATATTGCGCATCTTTTTGGCTTACTTTACGCTATAGTTTTTCATTTAATATTTATAACTGTCTGACACTCACTACTACATTTATTTTTTTCAACAGTAATGATAGAGGAGCACCACCACCGCTGTCGGGGCCATGCTAGGGAGGATACCCTACAGTTGGAGCAGCCACCTACCGAGGTCCACCCTAGCATAGCCTCCCTATGTGATCGGCATAGAGCCGCCCACCCTGATATTGTAAGTGTTATTTAATTTCTATTTTCTACGCTACACCTGCACAGCCTTCAATTTGACTAATGATTGATCGATCATATTTTTTTTTGTAGAGCACTATTCTAAAGGTCGCCCACTTTCTTATGTCAAGGAGTGGCTCACTGCGTGAGATTCATCGGCCCGGACGTAGGTGCCTATAGTGCTAGTTAGTACATTTCATCCGCCGATTATCATCTACATCGCCTCGGTTGAGAGATGGTCTCCACAGACCAATACCTTCCACCTTGATGACAGTGACGCTTCAGGACATGGCGATGATCCTAGGATTACGTGTTGATGGGCTACTTTTTATTGGCCCAATTGTGATTGGTCAAGAGAAGAGGTGGCGTAGCTGGTCAGACTGCTGCGATGAGTTGTTGAGATGACATCCTATACCAGATATGATGTATCATGACCCGACAGCTCGCACAGATCAACCTTCAGGATGGGTCAGACATAGGTGCAGACGTGCATGCCACTGAGGTGGCTTAGGTGGTCTTTTTACATAGAGTCCTATGCACATCTGAGCATTGAGGAGTACATCAGGCACCTGTTGCCTATATTTTATTTCTTATTGGGTGTTTCCTACTGCTGGACACGCTAGGTTCGAGGTCCATCTACAGTATCTTCCACTTCTTGAGGACCTAGATTCATTCAGTTCGCTGTCTATAGGAGGAGAAGTTTTGGCCCACCTTTATAGGGAGCTGTACGAGTCTACTAGGCCCAACAAGGCCAATATGGTTGCCTGTCCACACCTCCTACAGATATGGTCTTAAGAGCATCTTCATAGGGGAGGTCAGATGTGCTATATCCGATGATCTGACTCAAAGATTGGTTTGAAGTACATTTTAATTTCTATAATTTCAAATTTTTAGCTTATATGTTTGTTTAAAATGTATTGTATGCATAGGTGGAACGAGAGATATGTTCGCTAGATGCCAATGATGAACGTGGCATTGTATAGGAATGAGTTGGATGGCTTGCTGCATACACAGGTTAGACTTGTAGAGTACTTTTTTATTCTAATTTCTATAATGTATAATCTAATTTAATATAATTTTTAATATGTGCGTGATTTGGGAGCATACCGAGCATCGCCACGCTGCACGCACATGCTCAACAGTTCGAGATATGGTAGCATGAGTCCCCGATCACCGGAAAAGGGTGGAGTGGTACTTACCGATCTAGTGTACATAGTTTGGACTCATACCTAGAGTAGATGTGGCCCCAGTTGACACTAGTTTCAAAAGGGTCGATGGTCGAGGTAAAGCATATGTAGAATGGGTTGATCACCGCGCACATTGCCGCCGGGAGAGTAGGATTACATAGTTGAGGGCTTGACATCAGTACATTGGGAGAGGTAGAGGGATTACATAGTTGAGGGCTTGGATGAAGATGAGGACAGACTGACGGCTATCAATCAGTATATGTGCTGGTTAAGATCTTGGACTTCTCTCTATTTACTGGTCATCCCGACAGATCCTCTGACCACTTACTATCCCAGAGCACCTGTAGAGCGCATATATGTAAGCGTTAATATAAGTATTCTATTGAATTCAATATGTTACTTGAGGCTAATTTCACACGCTATTTCTTCATGCAGTCAGTGCACATCTTGACAACTCATGACATCTTCCACCGTATTGGTGCAGATGAGCACGAAGTTACAAGGAGTCAGATAGGAGGTGTTATGCAGATACTTAAGGTTGCGTGTACATATCGACGACTCACATTACGGATCGGAGCCTATAGAGGATGTCCCACAACATGACTGGGGCGCCAGACATCTACATATGCTGATCCAGGTCCATCTACATATACTGATCCAAGTCCTTCTATATACCAGCCTACGTATGAGTCACATCCGCCTTTCTTTCCATCACTAGACTATCCTACGTAGACTTCTAAAGATCTTATATTGGAGGGCCACCATAGTTGCGTGATCGTCCATCACGCACCCGACACACACCGAGTGGTGCGATTCGCAATGCAGAGCTAGCGCTATTTAGGATAGTGTGGCCTGTGCGTATGTACTACATTTGTTCTTGTCAATTTATTTTTGTTTTTGGATCATCCATTTCTATAAATACTTGTACTCACTCTTTTTGTAATGACTTGTACAACTTAAATTTATTTCTGTAATGACTCATCTGAATCGCTCACCTAATGTCATAACACTAACACTATAACTTGTACAACTTAAATTACAATCCATATATTTAGTTTTAGATCTACTTAAATGAAAACCTTCAAACTCTAAGGTTGACCTCCATAATTGAAGATAAGGGTTTAAAGCCTAGTAAGAACATCCAAATCTAAAGCAAAAAATATAAAAGCTTAAAACCAATTCTTGATGTAATAGCTTTACTATACATATCCTTAATGACTTTAATATGTCTAATATTTATTCACCTTAACGATTAGAATATGCTTTACGACTTGGTGTAACCCATGTGTTTTTTCCTCCGTGCTACCAAGTAAGTGGGAGACTAGACATGAGCCGCCCAATCGGGCAATTAGGCTCGACGCTGACTAGTCACCCTACTAATTAGGCACTAGTAGCTACACCCAAATTAGCTTCCCTATCACGCCGAGTTGACGAAGTCACTCACTTGTGGTGACAATATCTATTTTTAATTTTTTTTTAAAAATACTTAATTTATTAATTAAGTTTTAAAAGGGTACTTATTTTAAAAAAATTGTCAAAATAATAATCCCTTACGGACTGCACGGTGTTGCTGGACCATAAAGCCGTGGCGCCCAAGTCATTGTAGACGACGAGGTTCCCATCGAAGCATCAAGGAAACAAGGTGCCAATTTTATGGTGTTTGAAGCTGATCGAAAGTTTAAATCATAGAGAATGAGATTGTAATCATTATGCATCTTGAATAAGAAGGAATCATATGCAGCGCCCCAAAATACGTAATCGACGAATATAACATGTACCAATCGCTTCCTCATCATCACCGAGGCCGTGAAGAAGAAGAGGACAATCGTGATTGTCGAGATGAAGGAGGAGGATGCAACCATGGTCGCATTCTTTCCATATATATATATATATATATATATATATATATATATATATATATATATATATATATATATATATTGTGCTAGAGAATTTTATTAGAGATAGATCTTCGGCCAAAAAAAATTATCCAACACACAATGGGGATATGAACACGGGGTTATATGGAAAACCCATAAAACCAGGCCTTGAGTAGAACTTTCTATGTGTTCAAAAGATACGTCCTTGCTTCGTTAGTTGAAAAAGAAGGTGTTTAATAAAAATAATATTAGTGTAGAAAATATAATATCTCAACTCCAACCCAAGGGAGAAGTTTCCCAAAAGCGGCAGAACCGATCTGGGAGCAACCTCTTGATCTTAAGGAGAAAGGAGCAACCGGTCTTTTCTAGTCCTGGGCATCCTCGAGCTCCGATCTTGAATTCTGGTGGCATGGTGATATGTCGAAGGTCTCGGTGGTTCTCGAGCTCGTCTTCAAATCGATTCTCTAAGGTGAGAATGAAGCTCATTTATAGATTTTGGGAGTGGCGGCCTTGTAAATTTGGAAAACTCCAACCGCTCCCATCGGATATCCCTCGATCGACGGTGTATTTTGATGATCCGGTGCCTTAATGATGTCGAATTTGGTGATCTTGGATTCGTTGGATTCTTGACGAGCCGCCGACCACTATAAATATGTTAGTTTTGGTGACCAGGATGATCCATTTTCATGCGATAGCTTGATAGCATTTGAGCTCGGATCGACTATGCTTGATGTTGCTATGTTCGCCTCATCGAGACAGCTTGACGTAAGTTTATTTGAAATCGGTGATTAGATCAAATATTTCAAAATGCCTTGAGATGTGCTTGATCGAATTTTTGAGGATGTATCTTTTCTCTATTTTTGGGTGACATTATCTGCCATCCAAAATATATGTCAAATACTTGAAAATAGCAAATTCTTCAATGAAATTTGAGAGTCCATCAATGATTTTGAGAGAACATCTCAGCACAAGATTATGACTATCGGAGGTCGCAACGCGCATTTTGTCAGATTTGAGTAGGATCCATCCGGTGCAGATTCATGCGCTGGCGCTTTATGGCTACAAGACATGGGTAGCATCCAGCTCATGGAACGCGGCTGGCTCAGAGGGTATCATGCACGGAGGGGTAGCGGAAGACGGATCGTTTAGCTGGTGTCTCTGAGTTTAAATTCAGCTTGAATGTATATGGTTGGAGATCGGGTAATGAGGTCATGGAATGTCAGGTTGACTCGGCCTGGCCTACACGGCTTTGGCCGGGCGGTTTCAATGGCGCTTGCGCCGGGCTTTAGCTACGTATGCTGACGCCTGGCTGGCTATGCGCCAGGCAAATATGCTTTTGATATTTTCAGCTTTAGCGATTTGGCTTTTACCCTGCTCTAGAGTCTATAAAACCCCTAGGTAAGAGGAAAGGCACACTTTTCATCTCCTCTGAGTGCATAGCCCTCCCGGTGGGAGTTTGGGCACTTTTTTTGATCCACTAGAGCAGAGTGCATAGCCTCTGGTGGGAGTTTGCACTTTTCTTGATCAACCTCTATCTCATCTCCACCAAGCTGATAGTTGGTGGGTTGTACTCTTCTTGGATCAACCTCTACCACTCATCTCCAGCTGAGTGCATGCTCCTCTGGGAGTCACTCTTCTTGGAATAATTTTCATCTCGATATGAGTGCAGTGATGGTCCCAGAGATCATGATGTAGTCGGTGACGGGTGGCTAATGACAACCGACTTATGAAACGCATCGACGGGAGTTCGCGGGATGACCGAAGATTGCCGCAATGGTTGGTCAAGGACCTAATGGCACACAGACGAATGATAAATTGCATGGTTAACCGACGGGTGGGGCAAAAGAATCGGCGATGGTAGTCGGCTAAACCGACTAGCCAGTACCGGCCATACTAATCCGACGGGTGTAACAAGAATAAAATAGCATTAATCATTAATATTATGGTGACCGACGCTAAGTCAGCATGACCAACTACATGGTGGTGACCGGTGAAGATTCTATGGTCGGCCAGATAATGGTAATGGACCGGCAAATTTTTACATCTGGCGCGACCGAATAGTGTGGTAACCGGCACGATGGTATAATGGTCCATACGCAAATGATTAATGCACGAATCGCATGGAAAGATGACCGCATATGGTGATGACCGGTGAAGATGCATACGGCAAATGACCGCACAAAAGAATACCTGAAGATCGATGGTCGGCGGTATGATCACGAAATGGCGGCCGACTGGTCAAAACAATCCATAAATCGATCCATCGGCGCAAGTCCGAATGACCGCATTAATGGTGATGACCGGCTAAGATCCACGATGCAGTGACCAACGTAGTAAACCGCCATGTTGGCTACCGACTTGTAAACACCGCAACGTAAGTCGACGGCAAATAGCGCAAAGGATCGGCCATGCGTAGCTAGACCGGCGACGTTGAGAATTTTTGACCTATCCGAGGTTGTTTGTCAGAGTGTTTGCTCAATGATGTTAACACGATGATGAAGCTGGAAGAGGTCAATTGATCCTAATTTTGATCCATCAGATTGTTTGTCTGTTTGCTCAATGATGTTAACACGGCGATGTTAACTGTGGAAGAGGTTGAATTGAATCGATTTTGACCCATCCGGGTTGTTTGTCGAGTGTTACCCGGCGACGCTAACTGTATAAGAGGTTGCATTGAATCCCGAGATTTTGACCCATCAAGTTGTTTGTCGAGTGTTACCCGATGACGCAACTGCATAAGAGGTCGAATTGAATCCGCTTGAGGATTTTGACCTATCGAGGTTGTTGTCAAGGTGTTACCCGATGACGCAACTATGGAAGAGGTTGAATTAAATCCGAGATTTTGACCCATCAGGTTGTTTGTCGAGTTACATGACGCAACTGTATGGAAGAGGTTGAATTGAATCCGCCGAGGATTTTGACCTATCGGTGTTTGTCGTGGTGTTTGCTCGATGACGCGAACTGTATGGAAGAGGTCAATTGAATCACGGATTTTGACCTATCAGTTGTTTGTCGAGTGTTACCCGACGCAAACGTATGAAGAGGGGAAGTCCACCGAATAGCGGCACCGATCAGTCGGCAATGATGAAGATGGCGATGACCGCAAGGATGGCGCATGACCGACGATAATCGATGGCATCGGCAATGGTGGTTGGCCGACGGGATGGTCGGTCGACAAGCGACAGTCGGCAGCATCGACGCTGTCTCGCATGGTGCCGGCGATGGTGGTGACCGGCCGAGGTTGCTTAAGATGACCGACGGAGATTGTCGGTGGCGGCGATTGATGTCGATAGTTGGCGGATGACCAACACCGGTGGTGACCGATGGTGGTGACCTAAGATGGTCGGTCATGGTCGGCGGCCACCGACGAGATGGTCTGTAGTCTCCTTGTAGAAATAAGATTTCTTGAAACTTCAATGGATGGTTCAACTTGAAATTGATGTCGTTAACTTGCATGTTAGAGATATAATTGAATCCATCGAGATTTTTGACCCATCAAGGTTATTTTGTCGGTGTTATCCGGCGACATTAACTGGAGTGGGTACAAAGTTTTGACGTTTCTGGTTATTGGTCAATATTATTCGTCATACCAACTATGGAAGAGGCCGTGGAAGTCCACCGGACTTTTGACATTTCGGTTGTTTGTCGAGCTTTTGCTCGATGGTTAACCCCATGGAAGAGGTCGCGGAAGTCCACCAAGGACGCTTTGACCTATCCTCCGGGTTTGTCGAGTGTTTACTCGACGTTAACCCGTATGGAAGAGGTCGCGAAGTCCACCAAGGACGTTGACCTATCCCGGGTTGTTTGTCAGTGTTTCCTGACGCAACCGTATGGAAGAGGTTGAATTGAATTCGGGATTTTGACCCATCCAAGGTTGTTTGTCGTGGTGTTTGCCTGGCGATGAACTCATGGAAGAGGTCAATTGAATCCGCCAGATTTTGACCTATCCAGGTTGTTTGTCGAAAGACGATGACGCGAACCCTATGGAAGAGGTCATGGGAAGTCAACAAGGTCATGTAGGCGGCGATCGAGTAGCCGGCGAATGACCGAAGCATGGCGATGACCGGCGGCGATGGCGAAGGACCGACGACGCCATCACCACTAATGGTGGTTGGCGCCACGGGATGGTCGGCGACAACCGGTGACGGTAGTCGGTCATCGACGCCGGTGATTCTAAGGATAGAAGATGTGGCGACCGGCCGATGCCAAGATGACGACGAGATTGTGCGCGATCGATGATAGTGGCTAATGACAATGGTGGTGACCGGTGATCGCGGGTGGTAGCAAGATGGTCTTCATGGTCAGCTTGACCGACGGAGATGGTCGTGTGGTGATGGATGGTATTCTACAACAAGTCGAAGCACTTGTGACTTTATATCGACGCGGAAGAAAATGGATGTCAAACTCTCAAGCTCGACCGACCACTTCATCAACCTTCCGTGATACATCGCTTTGCGTAATAGTTCTTAATGGAAGATGAGTGTAGACGCTGAAAATGAAAGTATGCCGCAATTTTCGCGTAATGCACCAAATAACGCCGTCTTATTCGCTAGTGGATAGCGCCCTTGATCGAAGAATTTTCCGACATAATAAATGGGCGTTGTAATGAATTCTCCTCGCGTATCAGCACGGAGCTTACGGCATGAGAAGAAACAAAGAAGATAGATGTACGCCTTCTCTCCTGGATAGCTTTGATAATGAGGGGAAGCAAATAGACTCAAGTTGCTCAAAAGCCGACATTCGTCCCACGGAATCCATTTCTCGTGCACTTAAGATTTTGAAGAATGGTAGATACTTATCTCTGAAGCGGCCAAGAATCAGGATAAAGTCGCAATCCTTCCGCCAAACGCTTGGACTTCGTATCGTTTGGAGGTGACATGTCCTGAGTGCTTTTATCTTCTGGGTTGGCCTCATCCCATGAAGTGACCATGAAGCCTAGAATTTCCAGGAAACTCAAAATGCACTTGCTTGGGTTGAGCCGCATCTTATAGTGTCAAGAATGTCAAAGCCATCAAAATATCCATATTTGCTCTTCACCAAAGATATCATCAACATACATATTGTGCCCTATAAGATCCTTGAAGATCTTATTCATAAGCTGATATGTTGCTCCAAACATTTTTAGTCCAATGGCATGACGATAGCAAGATAGTCCTTTATCTGCAAGGATGTTGCTTCTCATCTGCTTTTGTTCATCCCGATTTGATTGTAGCCAGAATAGGCATCCATGAAGCTCAGCATCTGTAGAACATATATCCTCATAAATATGCTTGATCGACAAACATATATCCACCTCGCAGCGTCCAAATAAAATCCGCCCAAGCCGCAAATCGCGCCTGCCAACGCTGTAGGTAAGACGTATTCGCGCACAATGCCACAAAATAACACACCAAGATCTGCATCGATCCCATCGTAACTCCAGTGTGCTTGGCGAGAGCAAGATATGGTGACCTCCAAGTCCTCGTTGCACTCTTGGGTAGAGGTGGATCCAAAAGAGTGCCCAAACTCAGGGGAGGTATGCACCTAAGAGGATATGAGAAAAGTGTCTTCCTCTACCTGGTTTTATAGACCCTTTCTAGAAAAGGGTAAAACCTAAAACCGCTGAATAAACCGAAAAAAACCTTCATTGTCTGGAGCGCTTGCGCCACATACCAAGATACATACCATAAGATGCCCTGCACCAAATGGCGCCATGCATGGCGAATAGGCCCACTGTCCACTCCTCCATGCGTAACCGCCGGCCATGGTTGAACCGCTGCCATTAACTCCGGCCAAATGCTGGCTGTCGCTAAGATCTCGGCCAGAATCCGCCGGCCATCGCAATTGTTCCGTGCCATAACTAGATCATTACAAGGCCGATCATAACTCAGCCAGATTTCTGTTGACCTCCATATCGAGAATGTACCAGATCCCGTGCTCAACCATGTCTGCCAATCGCTGAGGCTCCATCAAACCGCCCAATGCGTTCGCCACATACCTCAAGGAAATCCTGCACGATGGATGAATCAAATTCGCACTGCGATACCTACATTTCGCAACAGCTCGAGTCATAATCTTGTGCTCTATGAAGATGCTCTCAAAATGCTAGCTTGATGGACTCTCAAATTTCATTGAAGAATTTGCTATTAAAGATTTGACATATATTTTGGATGATAATGCCACCCAAAAATATGCAAATACATCCCTAAAATTAATCGATCAAGCACGAATCTCCATTAAATGTTGATCTAATCACCGATTTGAAACTTACATAAATACCTCAAGAGACGAATATAAACATCATAGTCCATCCGATCGACCCGACTCATCAAGTATCGAGCATGAAAATGGATCCCGACCGCCAAATGGTCACCAAAACCGACATATTTATATCGATCGAGCTCGTCAAGACGAATCCAATCCAAGATCACCAAATTCGACATCATTAAGGCACCCAGATCATCAAAATACACCGATCGAGGATCGCAGCTCATGAGTGGTTGAGTTTTCCAATTTAAGGACAAAAAAATCTATAAATAGAGCCATTCTCACCTTAGAGGAAGAAGAGAGGAACCAAACCGTGATAATCATCTATCACCACGCCACCACCAAGAGTGCTAAGATCGGAGCTCGCCTGAGATCGTTGAGGACTAGAAAAGACTTCGCTCCTTTCTCCGAAGATCAAGAGGTTCCCCAAGATCGCCGCTTTTGGGAAACTTCTCCTGAAAGTTGACATATGATTTTCTACACTAATATTATCCCAAACACCTTCTTCTCTAACGAGAAGCAAGATATCTTTGAATACATAAAAGTTCTGATCGGCAAGGCCCCGTGGTTTTTTTAACGGGGTTTTACGTATAACCCCGTGTTCATATCGCCAGGTATAATTTTCTATAAGATCTCAAGATCTGGAATAAAATTCAGATGCAACATATATATATATATATATATATATATATATATATATATATATATATATATATATATTTTCTTGCTAATTTTCAAGTGTGGCAAATAGAAATTTTAAATGATGAGGATTGAAGCATCAATTTTGAAAACTTAGTACATTGGAACTTTTCAACTGCGTGTTCTGTGCAGCTTTATTATTTTTAACTTTTTTTTCTTTTCTCAATAAATCTCTTTCTTAAAGGGTTCTGGATATTGTAAGGCTTTGATTTATTAATGAAATATTATTCTGTTTTATTGCTTAAAAACTGCTTTATTTGATTTTATTCTTATTTTTACATGTAAAAAATTTCGAATTTTTATGTGTGGGGTAGATTAATTGTTTGTTTATATTTGCGTGAAACTCTAGCATGACTCTTTCTATAATTGTGAATGTTTTTTTTTTCTTAAAATTTTTAACTAAATATCTTTACAAAACGAAATTTTAGGTTCCAAAATATGCTGATTTTTTCTAAGAAAGTAAAAGCCTCGGCCAAATGAATCACACAGAACGAGAATTATATGACTGGCATGATATAGCTTTTTTTCCTAATTAATGACAACTCATTCTCATATATTTTGTATTAAAATGATAATTGAATATACGTTATAAAGAGAAACAGAGAAAATGATAAAAAGAAACTTTTTTTTAGTAAAAAAGATAATAGAGAACACTTTTAGATTTAACTTTTTTTAAGAGGTAATAGTTGAGTAGGAATGTAAAGGAATCAAGTCGAGCTCAAGCTTGGCTCAGTTTACAGATGTTAAGGTTGAATTCATCTTAAATTTGACTACCAAACAAACACACGAGAGTGATCAAGAGAGGGAGAACCACAAGTAGAGTAAGTAAAATCCCGCTCAAATCTTGCTACCAAACAACAAGAGAGAGAGAGAGAGAGAGAGAGAGAGAGAGAGAGAGAGAGCAAACTTATGTGTGTTAGACACGATGGTGGAGAAGGCAAAAGTGAAGTGAAGATAGTCATCAGTTAGCAGAGCTGAAACTCGTGTGATTTAGGATTTCTAATGGGAGTGACGATTCAAAACTCTGAAGTCTCATCTGACGGAATGAGGAGTGAACTAGGTGAAAGTCTCAAAATAAGAGTATGAACCAGTAGAAGAGTAAACCGCCTTGTTTAGTATTTACAAGCGCTTGACGAAGTTTTCGACCAAACTCGAACTCGAGTTGAGCTCAAGCTCAAAGCTCGATAAGCTAAACTCAAGATCTCATAAACGAGCCAAACTCAAATCGGCTCAAGTCGCTGAAACCCCTAGACATGAGTGTCAATCAGTACGACCGATAAAATTTTGGAAGTTATTGATAAAACGTTGGGTCCTAATCCCACTTACAACATAATAAATTCACTCCTCATGGACTTCAGTGAGAAAAAAAATCATTGCGTAAGGTGCAGGAGCTCAAACTTATAACCTAAAAGTAAAAGTAGGGGTATTAGCAACTAAACCAAGACCCATTCATAGGATTCATCTAGCATTCATCTTAGTCAAATATAGCCAAAGAGTAATACCAAATGATCATTACAAATAGCTTGATTAAAAGATGACTAAATGTCATTATAATATCGCACTCATATAGTCTAAGAAAGAAGCAGTCATAATTTATATCATAAAATTTAAGCACCTAAAATAGAATCACAAATTCAAAAAATAGATAATCTTAATTATATTTTAAGCATCATAAATTTTAAAATTTAAAATTTTATTTTCATGAGTGTTAATGTATGAGAAATTAAAGAAAACATAATTTTTAAAAACAAAATTAAATAGTTATGAGACTCCATTATTATAATTTATATATATATTCTGT